>PVIY010046529.1:0-18410 GCA_004026745.1 Myrmecophaga tridactyla | reverse complement strand
ATAAATTATTTTTCACCAATTTTACTTTCTCTGAGGGGATGGAAATTTGGTGAAGGTGGATGATGAAAGGAAGAAGAGGAAATGTTGAAGTAAGAGAAATTAGGAGGGGAGCTTGCGTGAATGAACTGCTGTAGTGAAAGGTTGATGAGCCCGGAGGATGGTATAAGGCGCTGAGGCATTTGGGATGACAGAAAAGAGTGGTGAGTGGGAAGATTTGGGAAAGAGAATGATAAAACTTCATTAGATGAAACCAAAGGCAAGATTTACCTTCCTCAGAAATTTGTTGAGTTGACTTTGTTTTCTATTATATTTTGAGAGACAACATATGAAAATGTTCTCTTGAAAAATGTAATGAGGAAGGAAATGGAAGACTACCAGTTTTTTTTCCATAGGATGGTGGGAAAAGAATGAGTACAGCTTCAGTGCCTGCTCAGGAAGGGGTATCAGGGGCACATTTATAAAACAGAGAAAATGTCAACAGGGAGGCCAGAATGAGGAGGGATCCTGCAGGAAAGGGTATGAGCTCCAGAGCCTGCCACAGAGGCACAGATTATGTGATTTTAATATTTCCATAACATTTTGTGAAAAATACAAATTTATTTATTTCCTGTATTTGTTGTCGGTTTTTTTGGGGGGGGGAGGGGGACTCTGGTCATTAGGGAAAAAAAGCAAAATTTGGGCTTGAAAATTTTCTTTGAGTGAAGGTCTTGAGAAGAGAATTAATGTTTATTGAGTGCTGAATAAGTCTTGTGTATAGAAGACATCTCTTTATTTAATCCTAAAGATAGCTAATTGAAGAAGTTGTTATGTACATATTTCAGATGAGGAAACTGAGTCTCAGAGAGGTCAAGTGGCTTGCACTACTAGGTCATATGGTGAGCGTAAGGCAGATTTAAGGTTTTATTTCAGGTCTCTGAATTAGCCCAGTGGTTCCCCCCTCCCCTATTTTATGAGTATTTTACAAACTGAAAAAGTAAATTTAGGTAAACAATAAGGCATTGCAGAACCTTTAATATACTATAGGCATTGTGAATATCTAAGAAGGGAGAAAACATGTGGCAATTTCCAACTTTATTTGGCAACAGAACTTTATTTCTTTTCATGTCTATCTATAATACCTCATGGAACTAGTTTTCCAAAGAATAGAGTTGGAGAATTCTGCACTGCCCTACACTGCCTCAGGCATGGGATGCTGGTATAGGCTTGGTTACACCAGTAATGCATATGTCCCATTCAGAAGAGATAGGTAGGTACAGGATTAAAACAAGGCATCCTTACAAGAGAAGGGAGTTCTGGAGGGTGTCAGGGATAGGACATGGAGAGTGCCATTGTCAGGATGCCACCATGATGGAAGAAGCAGAGGGAATGGAAAGACAAGACAGTGGTTGGACTAAGCCTAGATCATCAGGGGTGAGCTGAACTAAGGAGCTTTCAGTTCTAAAATTTCTATTTTTAATATAGCTCTATTTTTTTTTGCTGGGACTATTATTCTTCCAATTGTTTCAAGAAGGTTTGCCCTCTCTGCGTGGAACATGGTCATAATGTCTGCTTTAAAGTCTTTTTCTGAAAATTCCAATATCTGAGTCACGTTGAGTTTGAGGCCTTTTCCCTTGAGAGTTGTTTAATAGATTTTCCTTCGTGTAGGTTACATAATTTTTATTCTATTCTGGATATTTTGAGTATTATGTTATAAACTTTTGGATCTTGTAAAATCTTCTGGAGAATGTTAATTTGTTTGCTTTAACAAGGGGTCAACCTGGCTAGGTCAGATGGCAAGTCCTGACTTTCCTTCCATGCTTGTTCCAGTGGCAGTTTAGTTTTCAAACCTTCTGCTCTGCTATTCTGGTTGGGTCTGCACACATGCCGCTCAGGGACCAGCATGGGATCTGAGCAGTGATTTATACCACAGTCCAGTTCTCAAAGCCCTTCTAAGCTGGTTCTGGTTACTTCCACATGTCTGAAACTAACAACTCAGGAGGAAGCCCAGAACTTCATCCACAGATTTACAGGGTCCCTTTCTCCAACTCTCCCTTCTCCAGGCTTTTCTTCACGGTCTCTGGCTCCACACCGTCTCCTCTCCAGTGCTCTGGCTGGAAAATCCAGGACTTTGGCCTCTCCATGCTGTTGTAGTGAGTGGGCCTGTCTCAAGGCAAAGTGACCTGGGAAAAGAGCACATGAGGCTGCTGATGCCCTTCCTTCTGCCACAGGAGTGCAGCTGTGTTAACGGGACTCAACTGGGGATAGGGCCAGCAAAATAGCTCCATCCTTCAGGGGCTCCGGTTCCTGGACTTTTGGGTAAAGAGAGGGTTTTTCTTGGAGCTTTTTATTTCCATTTGTAGTTCCAGGACTTTGGGTGCTCCCAAGTCTAAGCTGGGAGATTTGAGAGGCAAAACAAAAACAACTAAACAGCAATAACAGAAACAAAAGCTCTTGGTAAGTCACCACCTTTTAGGTAATTCTTTTGAGTTTTGATGTCCTTACCTAGTCCCTCTGCTCTCATTTACTTTTCAGAGTTATCTGATAGTTGCTTTCTGTGTTCTGTCAGATTTTAATTATAATCAGTGGGAGATTGTTTCACTTTGCTAAAGCTGCTGGGATGCAATATACCAGAAATGGATTGGCTTTTACAAAGGGGATTTATTGTGCTACAAAATGTAAAATGTAACATAATAAGTGTAATTTTGCAAGTTATAATTCTAAGGCCATGGAGATGTCCAAAATAAGGCATCAACAAGAGGATAACTTCTTTGAAGAAAGGCCAATTATGTCCAGGTTCCTCTGTCTCATGGGAAGGCAGTGGCAACTTCTGCTGGCTCTTCTTTCCTGGGTTGGTTTCAAAATGACTCTCTCAGCTCCTATGGTTCCTTTTGGCTTCTCTTGGGCCATTTTCTTTCTTCAAGAATTTGTGCTTTTCTCTAAGGTGTCTCTTACTTAAAGGACTCTAGTAAGCAGAGTAAGAGACACCTTGAATGGGAAAGTTACCACCCAATAATATGTCTGCCCACAAGATTTTATTACAAGAACATGACTTTTATGGGGGCACAAAATAGTTTCAAACCAGCACATTCCACCCTTTGGACCCCCAAAAGACATATTCTTTACATATATAAAATTTATTCCATCACAATATCACAAAAGCCTTAAACTATTTCAGTAATAATACAAATACGATACCAAGTAAAAACAGTACAAAGTCTCATCAAAATTAGCTATGGACATGGTCTTTTCTAAGACAAAATTCTTCTCTGGCTATGGACCTGTGAAACTCAGAACAAGTTATCTGCTGCCAATATACACAGGAGGGACAGTCATAGGATAAATATTCCCATTTCCGTAGGGAGAAACTGGAAAGAAAACAGGGGTCACCAGACCCAAACAATTCCTAAATCCTGCAAGGCATACTCCATTAGATTTCAAAGTCTGAGAGTCATTTATAAAATGATGTTTTATCCTCGGGGCTTGAGAGAGTGGCAGTTCTGCCCTTCCGAAGGGGTTATTCAGTGGCTCTGCTTTCTACAAACACTGGGGTGAGGGTTGCAACATTGGGGAGCATTGGGGAGATCGATCACTTTGTTCTCAGCCCTACCCTCCTCAAGCATCTGGGAAGCACCTGGACTCTCTGCCATCTCTGGAGCATACACTCAACTCCTTGAACAGTGGGGTGGTGGCCAGCCACTCCCCAGCCACTGGGGAATGTGCTCCACCATCTCTGAGGCATGAGGCTGACATATTCTTTCCTCTGCCCCCAGGGAAAACTCATGCTCTCCACAGGCATTGGTGGGTCTGCTCTCCTGGCTCAAGATTTTTTGGCTCCAGACCTTAGCCTCCATGATTCTATCTTTGAAGTAATTTTTCATTCAACCTGCCCCCCCCCCTTTTTTTTTTTTTACCTGTTTTAGTCCAGATTGGCAGTGGTTCTGTTCACACAGATCTTGCAAAAATTTGTTGGCTTGGCATGCAACCTACAAGTGTCCCACCCAATAATAGGGCTGCCCCCACAAGACTGGATAATAAGAACATGGCTTTTCTGGGGTACGTAACAGTTTCAAACAGGCACAAAGATATAAGATGGTATGTGATTATTTCACCTTAGCTTTAACCAGATGTCTGAGGGGACTTTGCAAGCATTTCTTAGTGCCTTCTGACTTTTGGTGCTGCTGCTGAAAAGTCTGATGACGTTCTAATTCTTGATCTTTTGTATGAAACTTATTTAATCTGGTCCAGGCACCCAAAGCCAGTTTCCTTTTCTGAATGTGGATCAGTAATGCAAGGCACCACTGGGGGTACTCTGCTTGTCTCAGCCTTATTTGACTAAAACCCACACTGCTCACCTGTATGGCATTAAAGGCTAACGCTTACCTAGAACATTAATCCACCTTTAATTAATTGCATTAATAACATTCTATATTTAAAATTTTTAACGTATTTCCTTCAAAATTAGAATTATTTAATTCATTTTCACTCACATCTGTCAAAAGTTTCCTCCTACATACATCTAACCCCAGTGTTCTTCAGCCCTCTTACCATGTAATGCAACTTTTCCTTCCAGTGTGAGTCCTCATAGGAGGCTTGACCCATATGATATCCAGGAGTCAGACTGGGTCTGATCTGATAATTTCATGTTGGCATTGTTGACCTTTAACTATAACTAGAAATTCCAGTTGGGGTTGGGAGAATTCTCATCCTGAAATTCACAGTTTCAACAAAATACAAATTTTTGTTGTTCATAAGTTGAAGAGGAAGATTTTTCTATTATGTTGAAAATGTTGCTCACAGCAGAGAAAGACAGTAAAATGGAATGAGGAAAAATGTGCTTTACTACTTGGTTTGGCTGATGAAAACGAAGGTAAGGTTTAGAAAAAGCTGGGGGAAATACACATTGTAAGATTATGCTGTAAATAGTAAAATGGAAGTCAATGAAAAAAGAAAAATAATCTTAAATTCCATCCTTCCAATAATCATTTTGTGCTCATTTAAAAAAATTCCCTGTTAATCCCAAGTAGTAGCTACTCAAACCCTGATTGCATTGATTAGTCCAGATGTTCATATATATTTAATAACAGTATGGGAATATCTTTTCATCTAGTTTATTTTGCTGAATTCTATGTACATGCTGCTGTGTAATTTCTATGATTATAGTTTTTAATGACTGAAAATATCCCCATCAAGTCAATATATTATAACTTATTATTGCTAGGAATGTAATTTGTTTCCAGTTTTTCAATATTATAAATAATTCGGCAATGAATAATGTTGGGTATATGGCATTTTCCTTTGGAAAATCCCTTTTCTGTTTTAATCCAGACTGGCAGTGATTCTGTTCATATAGATCCTGCAAAAAAACGATTGGCTTGGCATGCAGCCTACAAGTGTCCCACCCAATAATAGGTCTGCCCCCACAAGATCGGATAATGAGAACGTGGCTTTCCGGGGTACGTAATAGTTTCAAACAGGCGCAAAGATATCAGGTGGTGTGTGATTATTCCATTTTAGTTTTAACCAGATGCCTGAGGAAGGTAAATTCCTTCAGATAAATTCTCAGAGGTGGAATTGCTGGTTCAAAGTGAGTGAAGGCATTTCTAACTTTTGAAATGTATTGCTATATTATTTTTAAATATTACATATTGCTGTATTTATTCAAATACATGTATGGCGATTTCTATTACTACCAAGGTAAATTCAGAAACCACATATCTTGGGATAACAAAGTTCTTCCTGTTCTGATACCTTCTGGTTCTTTAGTCTCACATTTCACTGCCTCACACCCACTCCCATTTTATCCTTCAAACATACTTCTTTCCATCCCTTGAATGCCTCATGTCCCCTTCTGGCCATGCTTGTACACACACTGTTCCTTCTGCCTGCAGCCCTCTTACTCTGTTCTTATGCCATCATTCAAGCCTCAGCTGGAATGTTAATACTTCTAGGATTAGGTGCTCCTCCTTTGTATCCCCTATGTCTACCCTTACAGGGTACTTAGCATTTTTAATTGTGTTGCTGTAGTTGCTTGACTACACTTCTGTTTCCTCCTCTAGACTGTGCTATGTCTATCTCACTCACAGTTGTATTTTTAGTGCCTGGCATCAGTGGGACTGAATAACTACATGTTATTTGAAAAAAAAAATAAAGTGAAAAACTCAAAGAGAGGTGGAGGAAAAATCCAATGTGCCAATAGGATCTTTGCTATTAGGAATTTAATTCAACAAATACTTATTGAGTCTAAAGCATGGACTTAGATGCTATAGCTGCAGAATATGTTAAGAAAAAGACTTAGGGTCCTTACTTTCAAATAGATGAAAGTTTGGTTAAAACTGAGAAGAAAGAAAGAGATTTGGGAGTTGAGTCTTTATTTTTCACTAGAGAAGAAATAAAAAAAAAAAAAATGCAGTGATGAACTCCAAGAGAAATACTTTCACTTTCTAGTGGGAATGAGAATGGGAAGGAAGAGGCTTCTTGTTAATGGTTATATGGACAATGGTAGGAACGGGGATATTTGTTACATTTAAAAAATTCTATCAACATTAGCAATGAAATGGTAATGGTAGCAAAACAATGTAATCAGAGTCACAGTATAGGTAAATTTTATTTATTCCTATTATAAGCATTTTCATGTATCTACATAATTATTACTAATGTCCATAAGAAAACAAGAGAAATCAATAGAAAGGAGAGGAGGGAAAAGGAGACTCTTTACATCAGGGACTTCCAATGAATGGGAAAAAGTATACCGAGGGATTATAAGGTGCCCGATGTGGTAGAGAGAATTGTGGGTGTAAGAATATTTTGGGGAAATGAGATCATCAGCAGTTTTTGGAAATTATACCATTATATGAAAGATATATAAAGCAAGAAGACTTTCAAAAAGGTGTTTCCCATCCCAAACCAATCAACAATGGATACCATTGATAGCTGAGCTGATCAAGTATTCCATGTCATTTATGATACATTAGCGTGCTCCACACACGCGAGTGCTTGCAATGTCCTGGCAAAATGTTCTCATCACCACCCCAACTAAATGCTGCTTCTGCCCCCAAATATCCACCCACTGACTGAGGCCTTACAAAGCGTATTTCCTTTTCAGATTTAACTTCCGGGGATTCCGTTGGATGAAAGCCATGATGCACACAATCAAGGAGGTTAACAAGAGGAAGGACATCTTGCCCAATGTCACTCTGGGCTATCAGATCTTTGATAACTGCTACACCATCTCCAAATCGATGGAAGCGGCTTTGGTGTTCCTTACAGGGCAGGAGGAAAACAAGCCCAATTTCAGAAACAGTACTGGAGCATATCTGGCAGGAATTATTGGAGCAGGTGGCTCGTCCTTGTCAGTTGCTGCTTCAAGACTTCTAGGGTTGTATTATATACCTCAGGTATCGCAGACTTTGGGGCTGTACTAACTTATAGAGAAACACAAACTTTGTAGAAACTGCAGCAGATATTAAGGTACTTAGGTGAGGATGGAGTAAATTGCAGAGACAAACAGGGATGGTGGTGAGGAAGCTGTTCCCAACTGCTTTGTTCAGCCAGGCTTCAGCAATGCCTACTTGGGGGGGCAATTTGAGACTCTACCACATGCCTTAGGACCCTGCTCTAATTTTTAGCTTGAGATTGAGATCCAGTGATTGACATGAGGCAGTTCCATTGGGCACTGTATCCCATAGCAACGTATGAGGCACAGAGTAAGCTGATCAACAACTACTTTTGATTGCATAAGGAACTCTTTGTTTCTGGCCTTTATTAATGGTTATTATTCATGTCCCCTTGTAGTTTACATACTACCAAGCTGAAATGGGTTGGGTAATTTAATAAGCTAGCTACAGTTTTAGAATGCTGAATTTACAGATTATTTTAAATTTATTTTAAATCCAGAGACAGTGACACTTTCTACATAAGTATAGATGTTAGGAGAAATGGATTATTAAGTAAATATAACTGATTATAATTATGATTATTTCTATAAGCTTCAATAGTGAACTCTTACCAACATGAATGATCAAGCTTATTTGTGTTACTGAAGAAAAGGGAGAACTTGAAATAATTGTAAAAAGTAGCAGATATACTGTTTCTTATAAAGCTGAAAATATAAATAGAGGGGGAACAGGAAAATACTGGGAAACAGAACCAAGATGAAGGGTTGGCCAAGGCAGTTTACACCTTAGATATGGGCTTCCCACAGCTCAAAGTGATGCTGTTGTGAGTCTATCTTACTCTGAATACCACCAATGGGGCAGGCACAGCCTAGATACCTCTAGTTAGACTATTTCATTTAAACCATCACAGTGCTTCTGCAGAGAAGGTAAAATAAATCTATGCAATAGACACTATCACATTTATTATCTCACTTAATACACCAAACAGCCATAAAATATAGGTATCATTACCCGATTTCATTCTTGGGGAAACTGAAGTTCAGAAGGTTTCAGTAACTTGTCCAAGGCCTACACTAATGAATTATGTAGCCAGAAGTGGAAATCAAATGTCTCTACTACAAAAACTAGATTCTTTCTAACATATGGTCTCCATGATGTTGCTACTTAGGCAGTTCTAAAGAAGGATTTAAAGTTTAACCAGTGGGAATAAGACTAGGGGTAGAGAAAGGAGAAAACAGGAATATTCTGACATTTATGAAGGAATTGAGGTCATGGAGCTATGGAATTATAATATAGGTTGTAGGTGATGTATTTATAACATAGGATGGGAATGGGATGGGATGGGAGACAATGTGATGTATGTTCTAAATGATAGAGTCACCAGATTGAGGGTAAGCTACAGCAGAAACCTGTATAAGACTGCCAGGAATTCATAGTTCTCATTGCCTCACTTCCACTCTCACTGATAGAATATACATGCAAGGATCACTGGCCAAATGAAAAAAATAAAAAATAAAACAGTACCTCCTCACCCATCTAGGCGAGTGCCTATAAAAAAGAAGAGTTCTGGTAACTTTGTTGGAGAACATGGCTTAGGCCTGAGGTTGAAGTGGGACAACCTACCACCTTTCTGAATCTATGTCTACATACACAAAAGTCCTGGCAGAGAGAAACAAGGAAAGAGAAAAGGACAGAAAAAGGGAAAGTGTATGTAGGGTAGAACTGGGGATGGATGGGGTGAAGGGAGGAGGGGAGAGAGAGGATAGAATCTGAAGTTATTCAGTCCATCATCTACATGGATGCGAAGCTGGATCTGAGAAAGAGCTTGGAAGACTTGACTCACTTACCCAGTCTCAGGGGAACATACAAGAACCCCCCCCCATGACAGGGATGTCAATGCTGTGGCCCCATTTATGAAAAGTGACGTGTTGAATATCATCATCTTAGTAATTAGTTCCTCCAATTCCCTTGGAGGTAGAGTGGGCAAATAGGTGGATAGAGAGGCCCAAAGTGTTCCCTCCAACAATCCCCACCCTCCAAGTAGGGAGTGAATTAGAAGCCCCTTTGTCTATGGACTGAGGTGGGAGTGGAGGGAGAAGAACTATTAAGTTCCCTCTCTCTCTGATAAAAATATTCAGGGATTGTGTAATATGAGGTTTGGCTATTGCTTTGTAATAACTGCATGGATATTTTCAATTGTAGGTGGGCTATGCCTCTACCTGTTCATTTCTTAGTGACAAATACCAGTTTCCATCATACCTTCGCACCGTAGCCAGCGATAAGATGCAGTCGACGGCCATGGTAAACCTTATCCAACACTTCCGTTGGGTCTGGATAGGCACTGTAGCAGCTGATGATGATTATGGAAAATATGGAGTAAAAGTTTTTAAAGAACAACTGGAGAATGCCAATCTCTGTATTGCATTCTCTGAAATCATCCCCAAAGTCTATTCCAACGAGAAAATGCAAAAAGTTGTTAATGCTATAAAGAACTCCACTGCCAGAGTCATTGTGCTTTATGCATCTGATATTGACCTAAGTCCTTTTGTGCTGGAGGTGGTTTATCATAATCTGACTGATAGAACATGGATAGCGAGTGAAGCCTGGATCACCTCAGCCCTCATTGCAAAGCCTGAATATTTCCCATATTTTGGTGGAAGTATTGGGTTTGCAATACCTAGAGATGATATACCAGGATTGAAGGAATTTCTTTATGATATACATCCTAGTAAGGATCCAAATGATGTCCTGACCATTGAATTCTGGCAAACTGCTTTTAATTGTACATGGCCCAACAGTAGCGTTCCATACAATGTGGACCATAGAGAGAATATGACAGGTAAAGAGGACAGATTGTATGCCATGTCTGATAAATTCTGTACTGGAGAAGAGAAGTTGGAGGATCTTAAAAATACCTACCTGGATGTGTCGCAGCTAAGAATTACAAACAATGTCAGACATGCTGTGTATACCATGGCTTTTGCTCTGAATTATCTAAGTAATTGTGAAGAAGGACGAGGGCCATTTATTCCAGGAAATACCTGTGCATATTTACCTGACTTTGAGCCCTGGCAGGTAAGTGTTCTTTTTTTTTTACTTCCTGATATAGTTTGACAGCTAAAAGAATTTAGAAGATATTTCTTTGTCTTTGTACTTAATGAAGATGATTTTATCACATGCACACCTAAAAGAATGGCTTGCTTCTGTGGTTGCATTTATAAATTCCCATTTACTAACAGAGTTACTATTAGGTTTGTTGTGAATGATGGAAAACCCAAAACAGCAGTGGCTTAAATAAGATAGTTTTTTTCCCCTTCATATCAATGAAGTTCAGAGATAAGCATTCTAGGATTGAAAGAGTGGCTTAGGAACAGACCCAGGTTCCTTCAATCTTGTCATTTCATCATCCTCAATATGTGGGTTCATTTGGGCTTCCACCACCATGTCCACATTTTAACAAGCAGGAAGGAGAAGGGGCAAAATTGGGTACACCTCTCTATTTAAAGATATTTCCTAAAAATTATATGCAATTATCTTTACATCCCATTAGCCATAATTTAGTATATGGGTACATCTAAATGCAAGGAAAATTGGGAGATGTAGTCTTTTTGAAGGAGGGCCATCCATGGGTATAAATGCCAGGAGATAAGAGCTATTAGGGGCCATACTGGAGATTGGGCCCCTTATCTCCTATATCAGGTTCAGTGTCCCAGCAATTCATCATGTTAGCCCCAATCGTCTCACCAAGATGCACACCAAATCAGAGTGCTCCCTACTTATATCCTCCTACCTATAAAGGTCAAATCATGATCTCCCCTGGTCTGGCCCTATCATCCAGAGGCCCAGTCACCATCTCTGATTTTATCACTCCTTCCATGACCCTCACCACTTTATGCTCCAGCAACGCCAAATTGCTTGTCACTTCCAAAAAGCCCCATAGTGCCTGGGAAGTCCTCCCATTGCCTGTTTTTATTTTTAAGATATTTTTTCAGAGAAGTTATAGTTGTACAGAAAAATCATGCATAAAATACAGATTTCCCATATACCATTCTTTATTAATGCCTGGCATATTTGTTACAATTAATGAAAGAATGTTTTTATAACTCTACTATTCACTATAGTCCATCATTACAATAGTGTTCATTGTTTGTGTTGTACAGTCTTATGTTTTTGTTTGTTTGTTTTTGGTATGCTGTATAGTGAGGGTCACGTTTCATTCTTTTTTTCCATGTGACTATCCCATTATTGCAGCACTATTTGTTGAATTTCTTTTTTTGGGGTAATGGGGGGAATTCACAGGTCAGGAATCGAACCCAGGTCTCCTTCATGACAGGCGAGAATTCTCCCATTGAACTACCCTGGCACTTCCCAATCCTATGTTTTTTAAACATATTTATTTTAGTAACATTTATGCAATCTAAAATTTCCCTTTTTAACCACATTCAAATACATACTCAGTGTTGTTAATTATATTCACACTGTTCTAAACATAATTTTACAAAGGGAAAAAATAGTGACATCACTGTTAACTAAGCGATCAAAGTTAACACACAAATAATGAGACACAATGACATCATGGACAACTACCATCCATTACCCATTATGATTAACCCAACTAGAACTATATAATATAAGCATTAATTTCCCATTTCCTTCTTCTCTCTGGCCACTGGTAATCTATATTCTAGTTTCTGACTCTATGAATTTGCTTATTTAAATTATTTCATATCAATGATATAAAAAATATCTGTCCTTTTGTGTCTGGCATATTCACTCGACATGTCTTTAGAGTTTATACATGTTGATTCATTTATCAGAACACCATTCCTTTTTATAGCTTAATAGTAGTCCATTGCATGTACATATCACATTTTATTTATTCAGTCATCAGTTGATGGAAACTTGGGTTGCTTCCATCTTTTGGAAATTGTGAAAAATGCTGCTATGAGCATCAGTCTGCAAATGCCTGTTTCAGTCCCCACTTTCAATTCTTTGGGGTATATACTTAGAAAAAGGAATGCTGGGTCATGTAGTTATTCTATACTTAACTTTTTGAGGAACTGCTAAACTATCTTCCACAGCAATGACACCATTTTATGTTCCCATCAACAATGAAGGAGTGTTTCTATTTTTCCATATCCTCTTCAATGCTTGTAATTTTCCATTTTTTTTCTAGTAGTAGCTATTTTAGAGGGTGTGAAATGGTATTTCGTTGTGGTTTTGATTTGCATTTCCCTAATAGTTAATTATGTTGCACATTCTTTCATGTGTTTTTTGACCATTTGTGGTTTTTTTGGAGAAATGTCTGTTCAAAAAATGTTGCCCATTTTTAAAATGGGTTGTTTGTCCTTTTATTGTTGAGTTGTAGGATTTCTTTATATATTTTGGATATGAAACCCTTATTGGATACGTGGCTTCCAAATAATATGTTCCATGAGTAGGTTGTCTTTTTACTTTCATGATAAAGTCATTTGGTACACACAAGTTTTTAATTTTGATACGGTCCCATTTATCTATTTTTTCTTTTGTTGTATATGTTTTAGGTGTAAAGTCTAAGCAATGATTGCTTAACACAAGGTACTGAAGGTGCTTCCTTATGCTTTCTTCTAGGAATTTTATAGATCTGGTTTTTACATTTAGTCTTTGATCCATTTTGAGTTGATTTTTGTCTATACTGTAAGATAAGGATCCCCTTCATTCTTTTGCACATGGATATCTGGTTCTGCCAGCACCATTTGTTGAAGCGACTACTCTTTCCCCATTGAGAGGACTTGGTACATTTGTCAAAATTGGTTGGCTGTAAATGTGAAGGTTGATTTCTGAACTCTTAATTCTATTTCCCTGGTCTAGATGTCTGTCCTTATGCTAGTACTACTTCCATTGCATCTTTATTTTTATTTTCATTTTCAAATCGATCCCCACATTGCATTTAGTTTTGTATCTCCTTAGTTCTCTTTCAATCCGCAAAAGAGATTTTTCACTTGTTTTTCATGACCTTGAACCTTTTGATAACTGGCCAATGTTTTTTGTGTTTTTTGTGTTTTTTTTGCCAGCTAATTTTAGAATTTTTTTCAATTTTGGTTTGTGTAAGGTTTTCTCACAATTGGATTGGGCTATATACTTTTTTTTTTTTTTTTAGGAATACCACAGAAGGGATGTGTGTCTTTATCAGTGCACCCTTATCAATATGTCCATGATATCACTGTGTCTCATTATTAGTGTGTTAACTTTGATTGCTTAGTTTGCAGTATTGCCACTATGATTTCCATCTGTAAAATTACTATAAATTTTTTCAATGAATAATTATCTTGTAGGCAGGTATTTTGTAGCTCTGCAAATGTTCTGTTTCTTATCATACTTTTGCCCACAAATTTCAGCATTCATCAATAATTCCTGTCTGAACAATTATTACTGTTTGAAAAATTATGATTTTCTGCGTCCCTCATTCCTTCGACATTTATTCATTATTATTCTAGTTCTTGTCCACTTATATGTATCTCACTTGGAGTGAGAGCAGCATACAGTAACAGAGGGAGAGGGAACGATGAAAGGCAGGTGACCTGGAGTGGCCCACCTAGTGGTGGGCGGTGATTATAATAATACTTAGCTTTGTATAATAACTTAAACCAAAGGCTTTCAGTTGTATTACCTTAATCCCTGTGACAGAAGTAGAATAGGAATAATTTTCCACCTTTTACAAGCCGGGAAATTGGTACTCAATTACATCATATGATTTGCCTAAGGTCATAGTTACAGAGCCAAAATATGACTTTCGATCATGAGACACCATAATTGAGGCCCTGTCCAATAGGTGGTATGGCCTCTCTGGTTTGTAGAAAGTTAGGTACTGGACTGGGCCCTCCATCTGGGAAATAAAAGCACAGCACGTGATGCTAACACCAAGAACACAGACTATGACCCTGTGGAATTGAGAACCTTCATACTAACGAAAACATGCTCTTATTCCAGAAAAAGTTGATTGGGTGAAGCAAGAGTAAGAGAAATACTATTTCCTCAGGGTATTCCTGTTGAGGGCTATAGAATCATTCTGTGGCTTCAGAACCAGCCTCATCCACTGTTGTACGCTTCGCAATGGCCTCTTCTGCAAACCCTTTCCTTGAATCACCGTAGATGCATCTGTAGGACATAGGGGCAATGCCTTAACACATTATCCCCTTGCTTAGAATTCTCTTGACCCCCAGTGTTTGTCAAGCAAATTCCTGTTACTACTCAGCTCAAATGGTTACTTCCTGGGGAAACCACTTCTATTTTTCCTAAGGCAATTAGCTTCTCCCTCACCTTTGACCTCTCAACACTCTTTCCACACAGCAAAACATAATACATTGAACTTTACTATTAGTACCTGTTTATTTGTCTAGCCTTTTACTGGACTATGAGCTTTGCGAGGGCAAGGATGGATCTTGCTGATCTTCATATCTCCAGTACCAACCACATATGCAGGAGACGTGGTGGTGATGGATTATGCTGGTACCTGTAAATGGAAGAAATCAAAGAGGGAGTCAAAATATCCTCTCTTCCCAGATTATGAAGCTGCTAAGAGATTTTAGGAAATTTTAGGCACTGCACTACTATGCCTTAATACAGGCCTGTAATGTCCAGTAGGAATATATGATCACACAAGTAATTAAAATTTTCTAAATGGATGAGATTAACAGTAATAAATCAAGAATACATTTTATTTAATGCAATATATCCAAAATAATATTTTAACATGTTATCATAATCATGATATATAAAATAAAAATAATAATATAAAATAATGATTTATTAATGAGGTAGTTTTTTTTTTAACTAAGTTTTGGCCATCCAACATGTATTTTATACTTATAGCACATTTCATTCAGCCAGCCACACTTCAAGTTTCAATAGCCACTTGTGGCTGGAGCTTATGGTAGAGAGGAAGAGGGAAGAACCAATCCCATGAAATAAATATGAGCTCAAAATTATTTCCTTTATAAAACCCTGTTTTCTTTTTTCAAAACCTTTTTATTGTCAATCCTTAAACAAACATACAAACATCCTTGACATACGAACATTCTATGCATGGTGTATGATCAGTGTCTCACAATATCATCATATAGTTGTGTATCATCACCAAAATCATTTTTTTTGAACATTTACATTTCTCCAGCAGAAGAAATAAAAAAAGAAAAAGAAAAATCTCATGCATACCATACCCTTTACCCCTCCCTCTCATTGGCCACTAGTATTTCAATCTACTCAATTTACTTTAACCTTTGTTCACCTATTATTTATTTTTTATCCATATTTTTTACTCATCTGTCCATACCCTAGACAAAAGGAGTATCAGACACATGGCAAAACCCTGTTTTTTAGACAGTAAGATTTTTACAAATTGCTTTTTACCCTTGTTGTTTCTATTCTTATTTTCTAGTTAATGTACTATCTGAAGACAGTTAGCTTTACAACCCACAGTGGAATGAAAATAGAAATTGATGAAAATGGAGATATCGAAGGATACTATGATCTTCTAAACTGGCAACTAAATGATGATGGTGAGATTGCTTTTGTGAAGGTTGGAGAATTTAGATTCTCAAAGTTTAAACATGAACTCGTGATGAAAAGGAATGCAACATTATTTTGGAACACAGAAACATCAGAGGTTGGTTACTCTGCCTTCTTATTTGTTTACGTAAACAGAGAATTTCATTTTTATAATGAATGTCTCAGGACTGACAAAATATCAAGCACCCAAAGTTGGCCATTCCAAGTAAATTTTCCCAAATATAGTATAAATCTTTTTGTAAGATTCAGATCTTTTGTGTTTAGAACATATTGTCGGATTATAGTTTAAAATATTAGATCGTTTCTTTGTTTTGTTTTTCTTCTTCAAGTACTCCAAGTATGTTATTTGTATCTCCTTTATCTGTCTTCCATTTCACCTACTTTCTCTAACCATTTTTGCCTTTTTCTTTGTCTTTATCATTCTCCTGGTTGTTTTCCTGCCTTTATTTGATACCCCTTATGAAATTTTCAATTAAATACATATTTTTTGAATTCCTTCTAATTTTTATCTTGTTTCTGAAATGGTTTGACTTTTCTTTAGTTTCTTTCCTGAGTACAATTTTTGTTTTGTTTCTTCAGATTTTTATCCATTTCTCTTCTTAGTTTCTAAGTTTCTTATACAAGAAACTTAAAAATATTTATTCAAGCACTTATTTAAGTACTTGTCTATGATTATTCATTTGTGTTTGAAGTGCTGTGCATCAATATTCTTCTGCTTAATTTTATTGAAAGTGAATTTCACTGATTTTCAATCTTCTGTTTTCTTCTTGTAGTAGACTTATATGGAGGCACATGTTTATGTTTGGTCATTTTTATGGACAAGTGTGAGATTTAGGGTGGCTTACAGGATTTCTATTTCAAAACCACCTTTCATGATGGTAAAGTTCTATTTATTTAATGGTTGACTTTTTGTAGTGGGGGAGAAGGTTGATGTGTATCTTCTGATCTTTTTGTTCTCATTTCTGCAGGATCCTTAGTTTTTCTTTCTTTTTCCTCCTACCACATTCCAAAAATCACTTTTCTCTTGTTCTGTACCCTCTGGTCCCACTGAGGTGGTAACCTTTCTGAAAATGTCATTTGATTCCCACTTTCAAATCCTTTCTCTATAGCCAGTGCTGAATCTACAGGATTTTGGACCTGTTTTCACTTAGAATGGGACTAAGTGAAAACAAATCATGCTGGTACAGAATTTTAGAATGAAAGACAAGGAAATTAAGATTTCTGAATTCCCACTTTCTTCCAGATACATATGAGATTTAAAAAAAAAATCTGTGGGTCTATCGTTTTCTACTTTCCATCACCTGAAGCATACACACCTCCCCACCTCTGACATACATAGATGGACACTTGTTCCTACATTTCTTAGTTCATCCTTAAGCAGCACTTGAACATATTATGGAAGGATATAAAAATAAAAGCTTATTAGTCTTTGCTACGCAACCCAGAGTTCTCTGCTACATTTTAATTCTGTGACCTAGACCTTCTCTGTCCAATAGAAATTCTCTAGTTACATGTAGCTTTTAAAATTTCAATTAATTAAAGTTAAATAAAATTAAAATTCACTTTCTAAGTCACATTAGCCACATTTCAAGTGCTCAATAATCTGCGACTAGGGGCTACCCTGTTGGACAGCACATATATAAAACATTTCTATCATTGAAGAAAGTTCTGTTAGAACTTAAAGGATGAAAGTGTTAGGGAGAAAAAGATAAGCAAGAAATGAGAGGGGGAGGACCAGGGACTTGGTGGTGATCATATTATAATTTTACATAGTATGGTCAGGGAACGTCTTGCTGGGGTGACATTTGGGCAAAACTTAGACCAATGAAATGAATCAAATATTTCATATGCTCAATAGTCGTGTGTGCAACAAAATGATCCAGGGCAGCTAAGGAAGTTAGCTTGGACCAAGGTAAACATGGTGGAGGTGGTAAGAAGTAGTTAGATTCTGGATACATTATAGGAGAAGTTGATGGGTTTGCAGAGATTGGATTTGGAAGTGGCCTGCATGAAACAATTAGTGGATAATATAAGGCATGGTTTAAGGCATAGTAGTAAGCCAAATCTGGGGGTTGGTGAGCAAATGGGCCTGAGTGAAAGAGAGAGCACACATAGGCACACAAGAGAAGGTAAGGTTGGAGAGATTATGGGTGAGAATGATGGTGTCAGTAGCAGACTTGAAGAATTTGGGAGGGTAAATAGAGTTGCTAGGGGTGGTTTAAGACATGTTGAATTTGCAATGATGGTGGAATCTCAAAGTAGGGATATGTTAAATGTTTAGAAAATGATTAGATGTCAGTAGGGAGGGTAGGTAAAAGAGATCAAGATTTGTGAGTTCTATAGGAGTCCTGGTTAAAGACAATAGAATGAATGAATTATTTCATATATAGAGAGAAAAGCAGAGGACCAAGGACCAAATCTAAGGATATGCCCACAGCAATGAGCAAGGTGGAGGAAATAGAAGGAACTAATGGAAACCAGGGAATCAGC
>PVIY010046528.1:0-18419 GCA_004026745.1 Myrmecophaga tridactyla | reverse complement strand
ACAAAGGGCCCTGTGCCTTAGACCAGCGCACACCAGGGTTACACCCCCAGACCGGTGCACCTGCACAGCTACACCCTCCCTGGCTGCTGGGCACCCACATTCACAAGCACCAGCGTAACATCCCCAACCTGCGCCTATACCTGTCCATAAATGAATCACCGCACAATTGGGCCCCCACCCCATGCCCTGCTCCCTGCTGTACAACCATCCTGCAAACACAAGGCCTTAGACTACTGAAAGAAATCAACCCCCAAAGTAAATCTATCAAGATACTTACATGCCACAAAAACAACAGAAGATCACTAAGCATTTCATAATGCTGACAGATTCAGCCCTGCCTAATGACCAAATTAAAACACCAGAGGAGTCACAGACATTGAAACAACAAATCAAAGATGTTCATACAACTCTACTTAATAAAATAAGTGGGTTGGCAAATGACATAGAAGAGATCAAGAAGACAGTAAAAGAGCATAAAGAGGAATTTGAAAGAATGCGTAGAAAAATAGCAGATATCACAGAAACTAAAGACTCTGTTGATCAAATAAAAAAACATACTACAGGCCAACAACATGAGATTTAAAGACACAAAAGAAAGAATAACTGATATAAAGGACAGGATAACTAACTTCGAACACTGAAAACAGCAAATGGCAAAAACGATGAAAAAATTTGAATTGGATCTCAAGGAAATGATTGACAAAACAGAGCACATAAATATAAGAATCGTGGTGTCCCAGAAGGAGAAGAGAGGAGTAAAGGCCTAGGAAGAGTAGTTGAGTATATAACGGGGGAAAGTTTCCCAATCCTTATAAAGGACATAATTATACAAGTCAAAGAAGGCCAGCGAATGCCAAACAGAATAAATCCAAATAGGACTTCCCCAAGATACATAGTCTGTCAAATGTTGAGGAGAAGCAGAAAATTCTGAAAGCAGCAAGTGAAAAACAATCTAGTACATACAAAGGAAACCACATAAAACTGAGTTCAAACTACTCAACTACCACCATAGAGGAGAGAAGGCAGTGGTATAATATATTTAAAATCCTGAAGAAGACAGACTTCCAGCCAAGAATTCTGTACCCAGCCAAACTGGCCTTCAAAACTGAGGGAGATGTTAAAGTTTTCACAGACAAAGAAGTCCTGAAAGAATTTATCAACAAGAAACTGGCTCTACAAGAAATACTAAAAGGAGTTCTGCTGGCTGAAAAAAAAAAAAAAAGACTGGAGAGGGAGGTCTAGAGGAGGGCACAGAATTGAAGAGCACCAGAAGGGTAACTTAAAGAACAAAAAGAGAAAGAGGGAAAAGAATATATAGATCTGACAAATAAAATTTTAAAAGACAAGATGATGGATTCAAGAAACACCTTTTCAGTAATATATTTGAATGTTAAAAGATACAGATTTGCAGAATAGATTAAGTAATATAATCCGGATATATGCTGCTTACAAGAGACTCATCTTAGACACAACGATACAAATAAATTGAAAGTGAAAGGATGGAAAAAGATTTTCATCCAAGTTATAGCCAAAAGAAAGCAGGAGTAGCTATACTAATATTGGACAAAATAGACTTTAAATGTAAAGACATCATAAGAGACAAAGAAGGACACTATATACAAATTAAAGGGTCAATTCACCAAGAAGATATAACAATCATAAATGTTTATACTCCCAATCAAGGAGCTCCAAAGTATGTGAGACAACATTGGCAAAACTGGAGGGAGCAATAGATGTCTCAACAATAATAGTAGGAGACTTCAATACACCACTCTCCTTTATAGATAGAACAACCAGACAGAAGATCAATAAGGGAATAGACAACTTAAATAACTTGATAAACGAATTAGACCTAACACACATTTATAGGTCATTGCACCTCAAAGCACAAGAATATACATTCTTCTCTAGTGCTCATGGCACATTCACCAGTATAGATCATATGCTGGGGCACACAAAACAGGTCTTTATAAATTTAAAAACATTGAAATTATTCAAAGCACTTTCTCTGATCACAATGGAATGAAGCTGGATCTCAATAACCACCAAGGAGTGAGAACATTCACAAATATATGGAGATTAAATAACACACTCTTAAACAACCAGTTGGTCAAAGAAGAAATTGCTAGAGAAATCAGTAGCTATCTGGAGACTAATGAAAATGAGAATACAACTTATTAGAATTTATAGGATGTGGCAAAAGCTGTGCTGAGAGGAAAATTTATTGCCCTAAATGCCTATATTAAAAAACAAGAAAGAGCAAAAATCAAGGACTTAACAGTGCACCTGGAGGAACTTGAGAAAGAACAGCAAACTAACCCCAAAGCAAATAGGAGAAGAGAAACAACAAAAATTAGAGCACAAATAAATGAATTAGAGAACAAAAGAACAATAGAAAGAATCAATAAAACCAAAATTTGGTTCTTTGAGAAAATCAATAAAATTGATGGGCCACTAGCAAGACTGACAAAAAAGGGAGAGGATGCAAATAAAAATCAGAAATGAGAAGGGTTGCGTAACCTCGGACCCTGAAGAAATAAAAGAAACTATAAGAGGGTAGTATGACCAACTATATGCCAACAAACAAATGAGATGAAATGGACAAATTTCTGGAAACACACAAGCTACACTGACTCAGGAAGAAATAGGAGATCTCAACGAACCAATTATAAGTAAAGAGATTCAATCAGTCATCAAAAATCTTCCTACAAGGAAAAGCCCAGGGCCAGATGGCTTCACAGGGGAATTTTATCAAACATTCCAAAAAGAACAAGCACCAATCCTGTTCAAACTTTTCAAAAAAATTGAGGAAAAAGGAACTCTACTAACTCATTTTAATACAAAACCAGGTAAAGATGCTATTAGAAAGTTAAACTACAGGCCAATCTCCCTAATGAACATAGATACAAAAATTCTCAACAAAGTATTAGCAAATTGAATCCAACCCAACACATTAAAAGAATTATACAACATGGCCAAGTGGGGTTTATACCAGGAATGCAAGAATGGTTCAGCACAAAAAAATCAATTAATGTAATAAAGCACATTAACAAATTGAAAGGGAAAAATCACATGGTCATCTCGATTGATGCTGAAAAAGCATTTGACAAAATTCAGCATTCTTTTCTGTTAAAAATACTTCAAAAGATAATAATCAAAGGTAACTACCTCAATATGATAAAGGGAATATATGAAAAACCAATAGCCAGCATTGTACTCAATGGAGAGAGACTGAAAGTCTTCCCCCTAAGATAAGGTACAAGACAAGGATACCCACTTTCACCACTATTATTCAACATTGTGCTAGAAGTTCTAGCTAAGCAATCAGGCAGGACAAAGGAATAAAAGGCATCCAAATTGGAAACAAGAAGTAAAACTCTCATTATTTGCAGATTACATGATATTATCCTTGGAAGATCCTGAAAAATCTACAGCAAAGTTACTTGAGCTAATAAACAAATTCAGCAAGGTGGTGTGATATAAAATTACTGTACAAAAATCAGTAACATTTCTGTACACAACCAATGACCTAACTGAGGAGTCAGTTAAGGAAAAAATTCCATTCAAAATAGCAACAGGGCCATGGTGCTCAGCAGGCAGAGTTCTCACCTGCCATGCTGGCGCCCCGGGTTCATTTCCCAGTGCCTGCCCATGCAAAAAAAAAAAAAAATATATATATATATATATATATATATATATATATATATGTAGCAACTAAAAGAATCAAGTACTTAGGAATTAACTTAACTAGGGACATAAAGGACTTGTACACAGAAATCTACATAACTTCACTAGTAGAAATCAAAGAAGATCTAAATAGGTGGAAAGGCATTCCCTGCTCATGGATAGGAAGGTTAAATATAATTAAGATGACAATTCAACCCAAATTGATCTACAGCAGTACCAATCAAAATTCCAACAACCTACTTTGAAGACTTGGAAAAGCTAGTTACCAAATTCTTCTGCAAGGGAAAGGGACCCTGAGTAGCTAAAAGCATTCTTAAAAAGAAGAATGAAGTGGGAGGATTAACAGTCCCTGACTTTAAAACCTATTATAAAGCCACAGTGGTCAAAACAGCATGGTACTCACCCTCCCCCTGTCTACATGGGACATGACTCCCAGGGGTGTGGACCTTCCTGGCAATGTGGGACAGAAATCCTAGAATGAGCTGAGACTCAGCATCAGGGGATTGAGAAAACCTTCTCAACCAAAAGGGGGACGAGTGAAATGAGACAAAGTGTCAATGGCTGAGAGACTCCAAACAGAGTTGAGAGGTTATCCTGGAGGTTATTCTTATGAATTGAGTAGATATCACCTTGTTATTCAAGATATAATGGAGAGGCTGGAGGTAACTGCCTGAAAACGTAGAGCTGTGTTCCAGTAGCCATGTTTCTCGAGGATGATTGAATAATAATGATATAGCTGTCACAATGTGACTGTGTGATTGTGAAAACCTTGCATCTGATGCTCCTTTTATCTACCTTGTCAACAGATGAGCAGAATATATGGAATAAAAATAAATAATAGGGGGAACAAATGTTAAAATATATTTAGTTTGAAATGCTAGTGATCAATGAAAGGGAGGGGTAAGGGGTATGGTATGTATGGATTTTTTTCTGCTGTCTTTTTATTTCTTTTTCCTGAATTGATGCAAATGTTCTAAGAAATGATCATGATGATGAATATGCAACTATGTGATGACATTGTGAATTACTGACTATATATGTAAAACGGAATGATCATAAGTTAAGAATGTTTGCGTTTGGTGTTTTTTTGGTATTTAAAAAAATTAAAAATTAATTAAAAAAAAAACATCATGGTACTGGCAAAATATAGAAGCATTGACCAATGGAATTGAATCGAGAGTGCAGAAATAGACCACCAAAACGATAGTTAAGTGATTTTTCACAAGGCCCCCAAATCCTCTGAATTGGGACAAAATAGTCTTTTCAGTAAATGGGCATGGAAGAACTGGAGATCAATAGCCAAAAGAGGGCAGGCAATGGTGGCACAGTGGCAGAGTTCTAACCCGCCATGCTGGAGAACCAGGTTTGATTCCTGGTGCCTGTCCATTCCAAAAAAAAAAGCCAAAAGAATGAAAGAGGACCCCTATCTTACACCCTATACAAAAATCAGCTCAAAGTGGATCACACACCTAAATATAAGAACTAGCACCGTAAAGCGTCTAGAAGAAAATGTAGGGAAACATCTTTAAGACCTAGTAATAGGAGGTGGCTTCCTAAACTTTACACCCAAAGCGCAAGCAACAAAAGAAAATATAGATAAATGAGAACTCCTCAAAATCAAATGCTTCTGCACCTCAAAAGATGTTGTCAAAAAGGTGAAGAGGCAGCCAACTCAATGGGAGAAAATACTTGGAAATCACATACCGGACAAAGGTTTGATATCCTGTATACACAAAAAAATCATACAACTCAACAACAAAAGAACAGAAAACCTAGTAATAAAATGGGCTAAAGAAATGAATAAGCATTTTTCTGAAGAGCAAATACAGATGGCTCAAAAGCACATGAAAAGATGCTCATGTTAGTTGGCTATAAGGGAAATGCAGATCAAGACTACAACAATCCAGAGAGATGTATTGATAAATCCCAGAGTGATTTGAACAGTGAATAAAAAAGTATTTGCAAAGTTCTCTTGGGGGAATGGTGAGAAAGGGGGAAAATTCAACTCCCCCATTTGGAGAAGGCCTCATATTCTCATAAGCAGCGAGGACAGCCAAATCAATAAGCCAAACCCTCAATCTTGGGGTTTGTTCATATGAAACTTATCCCCGCAAAGGATAGGGCACGCCTACTTAATATTAGGCCTAAGACACAAACGAAATCAAAAAGAAAGATAGACAATAAAGACTGAGATGGTATATTCTAAGAATGCCTAGAGTGTGTAATGATAGTGACTAAATGTACAAATTTAAAAAATGTTTTTGCATGAGGAAGAACAAAGGAATGTAATTACTGCAGGGTGTTGAAAATAGATGGTAATTAATATTTTAAAATTTCAATTTATGTGTGAGACTAAAGCAAAAAATGTTCATTTGGTACAAAATTTATATTTTGACTAGTGCAGTTCCAAATATAACTTATGTAGACAGCTTAATTGAACACCATAAGTACATGGAACCTTGAGTAGGGCATGAGATTTTGTTGGTTTGTCCAGAGTGATGACGCGATAAATTCCAGAGTGATTTGAACAGTGAATTAAAAAGTATTTGCAAAGTCCCCTTCTGGGAATGGTGAAAAAGGGGGAAAATTCAACTTCCCCAAGTTGAATTCTTGATATTCTCACAAGCAGTGGGGACAACCAAAGCAATAGGCTGAGCCCCCAATCTTGGGGTTTGTTCATATGAAACTTAGCCCCACAAAGGGTAGGTCAAGACTACGTAAAATTAGGCCTAAGATCACCCCCAATTCTTTTGTTGCTCAGATGTGGCCTCTCTCTCCAGCCAACACAACAAGCAAACTCACTGCCCTCCCCCGTGTCTATGTGGGACATGACTCCCAGCAGAGTGGACCTTCCTGGCAACATGGGACAGAAATCCTAGAATGAGCTGAGACTCAGCATCAAGGGATTGAGAAAAACTCTAGAATGAGCTGAGTCTCAGTATCAAGGGATTGAGAAAGCCTTCTCGACCAAAAGGGGGAAGAGCGAAATGAGACAAAATAAAGTGTTAATGGCTGAGAGATTCCAAACAGAGTCAAGAGGTTATCCTGGAGGTTATTCTTATGCATTAAATAGATATCACCTTGTTAGTCAAGATGTAATGGCTGGAGGGAACTGCCTGAAAATGTAGAGCTGTGTTCCAGTAGCCATGTTTCTTGAAGATGATCGTATAATGATATAGCTTTCACAATGTGATTGCCTGATTGTGAAAACCTTGTGTCTGATGCTCCCTTTATCTACCTTATCAACAGACAAGTAAAACATATGGAATAAAAATAAATAATAGGGGGAACAAATGCTAAAATAAATTTTGATTGAAATGCTAGTGATCAATGAAAGGGAAGAGTAAGGGGTATGGTATGCATGAATTTTTTTCTGTTTTCTTTTTATTTGTTTTTCTGAATCGATGCAAATGTTCTAAGAAATGATCATGATGATGAATATGCAACTATGTGATGATACTGTGAATTACTCATTATATATGTAGAACGGAATGATCATAAGTTAAGAATGTTTGCATTTGTTGTTTTTTTTTAAAAAAAACTTCAAAAATAAATAAATAAAAAAATATAAATTAGGCCTAAGAGTCACCCCCAGAGAACCTCTTTTGCTGCTCAGATATGCCTCTCTCTCTCAGCCAAGATGGTGAGCAAACTCACTGGCCTCCCCCTCTCTACATGGGACATGACTCCCAGGGGTGTGGACCCTCCTGGCAACATGGGACAGAAATCCTAGAATGAGCTGGGAATCAGCATCAAGGGATTGAGAAAACCTTCTCGACTGAAAGGAGGAAGAGAGAAATGAGACAAAATAAAGTGTCAGTGGCTAAGATAGTCAAAAGGTTATCCTGGGGGTTATTCTTACACATTATATAGATAACCCCTTTTTTAGTTTAAGGTGTATTAGAGAGGCTAGAGGGAAGTGCCTGAAACTGTAGAGCTGTGTTCCAGTAGCCATGTTTCTTTAAGATTGTATAAGGATATAGCTTTCGCAAAGTGACTGTGTGATTGTGAAAACCTTATTCTGATGCTCCTTTTATCTACGGTATGGACAGAAGAGTAAAAAATGTGGATTAAAAACAAATAAATAGGGTGGTGCAACGGTGGCTCAGTGGCAAGAATTCTTGCCTGCCAAGCCAGAGACCCAGCTTTGATTCCTGGAGCCTGCCCAGGCCAAAAAATAATAATAATAAATAATAAATAAATAAATAATAGGATGAACAAATGTTAAAATAAATTAGGTAGAGAGAAATACTAGTGGTCAATGAGAGGGAGGGGTAAGGGGTATGTTTGAGTTTTTTCTTTTTTCTTTTTATTTCTTTTTCTGGAGTGATACAAGTGTTCTAAGAAATGATCATGGTGATGAATATACAACTGTGTGATGATATTGTGAGCCATTGATTGCACACCAAGTATGGAATGCTCATACGTTAAGATGTTTGTGTTTGTATGTTGTTTGGTTTTATCAATAAAAAATTATGTTAAAAAAAGCCAAAAAAATTTATTGCTTTTTTCTTTCTTTGCTTTGTGTATAGGTTATATTATACTATTAAAAAAGTTTTAAATGAAAGACTACAATGAGATAGCACCTCACACCTATAAGAATGGCTGCTATTACACAAACAGGAAACCATAAATGTTGGACAGGTTGTGGAGAAATTGGCTGGTGGGAATGAATGTACAATGGTGCAGCCACTATGGAAGACTGTTTGGCGGTTCCTTAGGAAACTAAATATTGAGTTGCCCTATGACCCAGCAAGAGCATTACTTGGCATATACCCAGAAGAGTTGAAAGCAATGACACAAACAGACATTTGCACACCGATGTTCATAGCAGCATTATTCACAATTGCCAAAGATGCAAACAAACCAAATGCTCATCAGCAGATGAGTGGATTAACAAAATGTGGTATATACATATGATGGAATATTATGCAGCAGTAAGACAAAATGATGTCCTGAAGCACATGACAAGATGGATGAGCCTTGAGGACATAATGCTGAGTGAAATAAGCCAGACACAAAAAGATAGATACTGTGTGATTACACTTTTATGACCATGGTAAAGGTAAAATCAGAGGCTTGTAATACAGAATATAGGTGACTTAGAGACACATAGAAGCTAGAGATGGGTGAATGGTTAGCTACTGAGGTTGAACTCCAATGTAATGGAATAGATACAAGTGAAGGTGGTTTTCTAATGGGTCTGTAAGTAATATTACCATATTGGAGATGAACAAGATTGAAAGGGGTTGTATAGACCTACGTGTCCCACTGGTTAGCACTAGAAATATAAATTAATTCTTGCAAGAACTACTTCAAAGGTATGATTCATGTAGAAAGAGTGTTTAAGTCCAGGGTACAGGGGAAAACTTCTATTGCATGCTATGAGCTATGTTCAAAAGGAAACCATCAGCACTACCACAGCAACAGCAGAGGTAAATAATGGGGTGAGGGACAAGAGTTAAGAGGAGGTTTAGATTTTCTATTTGGTGAGGGTGTGTTTTTTGGTTTTCTGTCTCTCATGAACAATGAAATTATCTAAAATTGAGAATGTTGATGGACTGTGGACTTTTTGCCCTCTACTTGATGCTCAATGAATGCAGGTGGCTGAAGGATGCACTGACGGAGAAGTAGATTGGTGAATGATGGTGTATACTTATGAACAGAGGTTGTGTGCTACAAAAAGGAACAAATCGTGAGGCATGCAATGATGTTAATGAAACTGTGGGACATTTGGTGAGGCAAATAAGCCAAAAACGAACAACAATCGTATGATTACCTTTAGAAAATGCTTACAAGAAAACAGGGGCCTAGATTGTAAGCTTTTATAGCAACCACATTTATCCGGAGTGGTAATTATTATTTCTGGATTTCGAGAGGCTGATATATATATAACCTGATGTTGAGAGATAAAAATGAAGCTGATCAGGTTGGGGTTAAAGTAATTCAGAACACAGGGGTAAGGAAGACAATGTCTATATTTTAGAACCACATGCTCTTTGAGACCAAAGGAAGAAAGGTTTATTTGATCTGGAACTGAAAATTTCTGTAGCACATAATCAAACTCAACCTATCTGTATAGCTCATTTGAACAACTGAAACATAGGGATCCCAGAATAAAAAAGAGGTCCTTTAATCCTGTGTAGCTAAATGTAATGCCTGGATACATCCTAGAGTATATTAAGCAGATAATCAAAAAGTATTGGCAAAGTCCCTTGAGGGATGGGAGAGAATATATGGAACCATTAAACGTTACCATCAGGGAATCCCCTGACACTGTGTCAAACTTTAAGGACACCCAAGTCAATAGGCCATGCCCTCAATCATGAGGCTTACTCTTGTGAAGCAAATGTAGGCAGCAGAGAAGCTTAGACTACCTATAGGTATACCTAAAAATTACTTTTGGAGACCCTCTTTTGTTGCTTAGATGTAGCCTCAGTCTCTCTAAGCCCAACTCTGAAAGTGAAATCATTGCCTTCCCCCCTACTTGGGACATGACATCCAGGGGTGAAAGTCTCCCTGGCGACATGGGAGATGACTCCCAGGGATGAATGCAGACCTGACTAGGATCAACAATTACATCCTGAGCAAAAGGGGGCAAAGAGGTGTAACTAATAAAGTATCAGTGGCAGAGAGAGTTCAAATAGAGTGGAGCGACTACTCTGGAGGTTGCTCTTATGCAAACTTCAGTTAGACATTTGTACCTATCATAACCTGCCAAACCCCAACCAGGACCATTCCAGTCAATTCTAAAGAACACCTAGAGCAATATATAAGATTCTGCAAGGGTTCCATGCACTAGAGTAACTTTCCAGAAACCTGCAACTTCCAGATGGGTCCCTGGTCCAGATAAGTCCTGAAACCTAGCCTCTCCAGAACATCAGATAGTTCCATCTCCCTACCCCATATTATTGACAGACCCTTCCAACATGAAAAAGTTAGAATGGCCATAGCCCAAACACCCTAAAAAGAGGGATATAAAGATCAAATGTGATGGTGGAGTTATACAGAGAAGCTAGGATTTAACAAATGAATATGATTCCTGAATCATTAAATTGATATCTCTTTTAGTCTCCAGTATCTTAGAGCAGCTAGAAGTTAAAACCTAAAATTGAGGAATTGTAACCCATGTCAAACTCTGAAATATGTTCCATAACTAATTGTGGTGCTGTGCTTTGAAATTTATTCCTTTTTTTTTGTATATATGTTATTTTTCAAAAAAAGCCGATTGTGGTGATAAAAAAAAATATTTAAGCCCTCTAACCTCCTATATTCTAGAGCAGCTAGAAGGAAAAATCTGAGAAGATTGATTAGTAGCCCATGACAAACCCTGGGATCTGTCCTGTAATTTACTTGTTGAAGAGTGCTTTGAAAACTATTGCTTTTTTATTTCTTTGCTTTGTATATGTGTTATACTATACAAAAAAAAAACTTTTTAAAAAAGTCTCCTGAGTTCAGATTGAAAGTATTAATGATAAAATATTCAATATGTTACAAACACAACTTTAAATACATCACCTATGAATCTGACTGCACTTAATGTAGCAGTCAATTAACCTAGAGAAAATCACCTAGGGAGAAACAGCCTAACATATAATCCCTGAAACTGGGGAATCTTTTTGCTATAAGTAATTCTTTACGATATTACTCAAAATCAACATTTGCATAGTGCAGTCACATACATGGATCTCATTTAATCCTTAAAATCACCTGTGGGGTGAGGTATTATACTCCCCAATATTCAGTTGAAGAAGGAAAGACTCAGAAAATTCAAGCTGACTGACCAAAATGAAACCACTATTAAGTGGCATAAGAGGCACTGAAAATAAAGATTAAAAAAAAGAAAATTTAAAAGAGGCACTGAAATCCATGCATGAACCCAAATTCCTTCCTCTTCTCAAGAGAACCTGCTGTCTTCTATGGACCTTACTAGCTCACATTAAACGGGCAGTGTTAGAATGGACACACAAGTGAGATGATTTCCATGACTGGTTCCTGCAGGCAGTTGGTATGCTGACACATCCCATATCGTCATCATCGTCTCAAGGAGCTTCAAGAAGGGCCAAACCTATAATTCCCAACAATTTGAAACAGTGTATTTTTTTAATTTTTTTATTGTTAATTATAACATATATACAAAGAAATGAAAGAAAAAGCAATGATTTTCAAAGTACACTTCAACAAGTAGTTACAGAACAAATTTCAGAGTATGTTATGGGTTACCTTTCCACTATTTCAGATTTTTCCTTCTAGCTGCTCCAAAACACTGGAGGCTAGAAGAATTTTTTTTCTTTTTTTGTGAGAAATAACATATATACAAAAAGAAAAAGCAATACATTTCAAAGCACATTGCAACAATTAGTTGTAGAACAGATTTCAGAGTTTTGTATGGATTATTCCACAATTTTAGGTTTTTACTTCTACCTGCTCTAAGATACTGGAGACTAAAAGAAATGTCAATATAATGATTCAGCACTCATACTCGTTAGTTAAATCCTACGTTCTCTGTATGACTCCACTATCACGTTTGATCTTTCTCCCACTCTTTAGGGGTATTTGGGCTATGCCCAGTCTAACTTATTCATGTTGGAAGGGGCTGTGACTAATATGGTGTAGGGAGATGGAACTATGTGATGTTCTGGAAAAGCTGGGCCCTCCTTTCAGGACTTATCTGGTCCAGGGACCCATCTGGAGGTTGTAAGTTTATGGAATGTTACCCTAGTGCATGGAACTTTTGTAGAATCTTAAATAACACCCTAGATATTCTTTAGGATTGGCTGGAATGGTTTTGGTTGGGGGTTGGCAAGTTATGGTAGGTAGCAATATCTAACTACAGCTTGTGTAAAAGTGACCTCCAGAGTAGCCTCTCAACTCTACTTGAACTCTCTCTGCCACTGATACTTTATTAGTTACACTTCTTTTCCCCCTTTTGATCAGGATGGCTTTGTTGATTCCATGGTGCCAGGGCCAAACTCATCCCTGGGAGTCCTCTCCAACACCACCAGGGAGACTTTCACCCTGGATGTCATGTCCCATGTAGCAGGGAGGGCAATGATTTCCCTTGCAGAGTTGGGCTTAGAGAGAATGAGGCTACATCTGAGCAACAAAAGATGTCCTCCGGAAATAACTCTTAGGCATACCCGTAAGTAGGCTAAACTTCTCCACTACATACATAAGCTTCACAAGAGTAAGCCTCAAGATCAAGGGCTTGGCCTATTGATTTTGATGTCTCAAATGTTTGACACAATATCAGGGGTTTCTCTGGTGGTAAAGTTTAATAATTCATATTTTTTCTCCCATCCCTCAAGGGATTTTACCAATACCTTTTGATTATCTGCTTAATATACTCTAGGATGTATCCAGGCATTACATTAAGCTATATAGGATTAAAGGCCCTCGTTCTTATTCTGGGATTCCTGTGTTTGGGTTGTTTAAATGAGCCATCCAGACAGGTTGAGTTAGATTTCATGCTACAGAAAATTTTGCTTATGGACAAAATAAACCTTTCTTCCTTTGGTCTCAAAGAGTAGATGAGGTCCTAGAACAGTGTTTTGTTTTGTTTTTAGCTTTTCACTTTGAAATAATTTTAGACTCACAAAAATGTTGCAAGAATTCTCATTTACCTTTTGCTTAGCTGCTTCTAATGTTAACATCTTACATAACCAGTACCGTGGTAGGATATTGACATTGGTACAATAATATTAATTAAAATACAGACTTTATTCCAACTTCACCATTTTACCACCAATGTTCTTTTTTCTGTTCTAGGCTCTAATCCAGGGTCCCATATCACATTTATTTATTCTCTTTAGTCTTCAATCTATGACAAGTGCTATGTATTTTAAATAAATTAAGCAGGGTTCATTTTATTCTGAAAATGCTGTGGCATTTCCGGAAACAGTACTGAATATTGAAAACCTGCCTTGCGACTTGCCAGGTCTATGTGATAACTAAGAAACATCCTGAGATAAAGAGCCAGAGTGGCCCTAAAGACAGAAAATGGGGCCAGTCTTTAAATAAAGGGAAGAGTTGGCTCTGATAATCTCAGTTGTATTTAAGACTCCTGTCCATAAGAAAACAAATCAACCTGCTATAACTCCCTGGAAAAGCCCTGGGATACCAGAGATTAATCAATGCAGCTATTTAATAGAGCAGTCATGAAAGATTCATTTAATTTGCTTTTAAATTAAAGGACTTGAGTTTGTTCTGTCTTCAGAGAGAGTAATTTAATAACCAAATTCAAGTAAGCAAAAGGTTATTAGAAGGCACAAAATTTTCTCTACATATGGACCCCCTTTTTTAACCGTGGCATGAAAGTTTCTGAGCTGTAGGCAACCCCTAACTCAAATCCTGACTCATGCGTAGGTAGATATACAGTCTTTAGACCCTATTCAAGTAACTCTGGGAGAAGTGGCAAGAGGGCCCTCTATAATGATTGTATAATGATATAGCTTTCGCAATGTGACTGTATGATTGTGAAAACCGTGTGCCCGATGCTTCTTTTATCTATGGTGTGGACAGATGAATAAAAAATATGGATTAAAAATAAATAAGTAATAGGGGGAACAAATGTTAAAATAAATTGAGTAGATCAATGAAAGGGAGTGGTAAGGGGTATAGGAAAAAAATGGGAAACAAAGGTTAAAATATATTGGGTAGATGGAAATCCTAGGATCAATGAGAAGGAGGGGTAAGGATATAGTATGTAAGAGTTTTTTTCTTTTTTTTGTTTCTTTTTCTGGAGTGATGCAAATATTCTAAGAAATAGTCATGGTGATGAATATACAACTATGTGATGATATTGTGAGTCATTGATTATATACCAAGAATAGAATGTTCATATGTTAGGAATGTTCGTGTTTGTATGTTTATGTTTTGTAAATAAAAATTAAAAAAAAATAAAAGAGGGCCCTCTATAAACCTAGAGAGGGGACTTCCTATTCTTAAGGAACTAGGTTGAGTACATTAACTCCAGGACTTTACTGGTGAATTCCCAATTACCAGAAAAGATACTAGTTTTGCAGAATTCCTACAACAGTTTAGCGTCTCTGAGGAGGAACGATTAGGAGGCATAAACTATAAACTTACGTACTAAAACTGAAACAAGGAAGTTAAGCAAACCATATGCATTTCTAGAGTGGTAAAACAGGAACAAACTAACCAATGAAAAGCTGAAGATTCTGCCACATATAAGCCTTAAAAATGAGAGAGAACAATGTCTCAGATGGTTTAAAAACGAAAGTAAATCACAGTCATAATTTACTCCATGGAAAATGCCATAGCAGAGGCACTACCAGTGCAGATTCAAGCTCAGCCACTCCCTCACACTAGGACTGCAGGCAGGAATTACATCTGCCTCCAGCGGTTTTGCCTGCCATATAGTGAGTGCCCATCATCTTCTCTTCCGATTCTCAGGTGCAAGGCCCACCTTGGGGGGTAGTCTGAATTGTCCTGAGTCAGGGATAATTTGGGCCTGGGCCACATCTCCCTGGGTCACTCTGGTTCAGACCCACATCTTTGAGCCTGGGCCACAAATGAACTCTTCTAAAGTGCCTGGGACAGTGTACAGAATTTCGGGAAACAGGTATTAATTTAGCTACATTTTCTTCAACAACAATTTCCAGATAGCCAATCTGTGTAAAATTTGAAAGTCTACAAAATTTTCCCAATTTGTGAAGAAGATACAGAAAAATCCAATTGGAATGTATTTGGAGAGGAGTTTGAGTTATATAGGGATATGCTTTTGTCAAAACTCATCCAATGGTACCCTTGATTTGTGCATTTTACTGTGAGTAAATTTTGTTTTTAAAAATATAAGCAAATGTTGATCTCTAGTCAATTATATGCATGCTAAAGTTGTTGGGGTTAGGTGTGAAGTGTACTGATGTCTTTGACTTACACTGAGATGCATCAAAAAAAGGGGGGGATGGAGAGATGGATGTGAAAGCAAGTATTGCAAAATGTTCATTGTAGAATATAGGTGATAGACAAATGGATGTTTACTATACAGTTATATCAACTTTTCTGTGTAATTGAAATTGTTCATAATAAAAATATTGGCTAAAAAAAAATGTTGGTTTAAAAGAAGTCTCCAGATAGTCCCAAATGTTTCCTGGGGGCAAGCCGCCCAGATTAAGAACCACTGGTTTAAATTCATCCTATGAGGAGCAGCCAGGTTTATGCAAATTTTGTCACTCCTCTGCTTTCCACCCACATTGGCTCCTCAAGAAATTCCAAGCTCCTCTTGGAGATCAACAGGACCCTTTATACTCTGGGTCCCACCAGCCTCTCCAGTCCCTTCCCTCTCCACTTCCTGCCTCTCATTCTGTTCTTCGGCAGAACTGCTTGTAGATCTTGCCCACACAGCCATGCTATTTCATCCTCCATACTCCTGCTGTTCCCTCTGCTTGGAATATCCTCCAGTTGCTGGTTCCTTAAATCCTTCCCAACTTTCATGAGTCAGCTTAGACATCAGCTGGAAATTTAACACTGAACACTTTCCCTTTTCCCTCAGATCTCGAGGCTGGGTCACTAGGTTGGGAATCAGAACCCCTGGATTCTAGTCCTTTCTGCACTAACTAGCTAAGTGATCACTTCCCATCTCTGAACATTTGTTACCTTATCAGAGGAATAAAGAATTTGCACTAAATATCTAAAGGTTCTTTGAAATTTGAGTGGCTATAATTCTTTTTCTTTTTTTGGGAAATAAATATTCCATCAAAAATGTAGCCCAAACAAAGGGCAGGGCCATCTCTTCCCTTGTGAATGTGTATGGTTTCTTTCATCTTTATTCAAAGGTTTTTCTATTTTGTTTAATTTTAGAAATAATAAGTAGCTGCCTGGTAGATGGAATTTCAAACAGTAACTATTCTTCCAAACAAGTGGCATAAAGATGAACATCTTCTGTTACCTACCTTTGTGTAACAAAGAAATGACACAAGGACATGCATTTGTATTCACATGTGTATAAAAAACACTTTGGGGTGATGTGATAATTGGACAGGTTATGGGGCAGGAGACTAGAGCAAGTCTTTTCACAGAATACCCTTTATGGTTGGATTTTTGAGCTATGTGAATATACTATTTATTTAAAAAATTAAAGATAGTAAAACAAAATGAATTGCACAATATCCCAAGCAGCATTTCAACAGGCTTTCAGAGCTGGTGACAAATGGTTGTGAGTGCAGTGGCCCTCAAGGTGGCTGGACCAGATCAGTCAAACTAGGTCTAACAAAACCCTTCTGGCTATCTGCACTTGCCAAAAATCAAGAGATCCAGGGTACCCAGCAATAGTATAATCTTCTAACCTCTAAGTGTTCTCATCTGGTTCATTCCAGGCATTAGAGTAAAAATTCAGGCTCAATTTGCACATGACCTGATGTTTTCCTTAGCAGATGCCCCCCCAAAAAAGGAAGTAAAGATTTTGCACTCTACCACTGAACCTGACCAACTCTTTCTTACTTGTCATTTTATAGCCCCTCACCATACAGCCCTGCAATTCATCTAAGGACATAAACTTAGTGGATGACCTCCACACCCAAACCCCACTCCTGCCCAGGCAGAATGGAGATAACAGACCTAAATATCAATAGATTTAGTAATAGACTTAGCAGTGTTGTTAATAAGACTTCTATATCCTTGACTCCCTTTCTGTAATGGAAATACAACTAGCTGTCCTTTCTTCCTTTCCAGAGACAGTTCTCTTAATCAACTAAATGAGGTCTGTGACACACTTAATAAAGACTAGATGGTTGTGTTACATAAGCTTTTAATCACGAACAGGGCTTTCCTTGAATAGTAAAAAGTCATCACCTAATTATTACAGGTGGCACGATACACAGTATTTCTCCAAGTGTCAATGCCACATCGTTCCTTCTGGAAACGTGCCTTCTGAGGTCAACAAAGTAAATCACACAGGGCAGTTTGCTTAAGGCCATCACCAGCTCAAATGTTAATCTGGGTAAGAGTAAGCTAGAAACAATTTCGTGTACTCACAGGGCCTGATGTCAACTGGGGTGTTGATGGATACACATGGTATTATCACTATCTTCACTGCAATTATACCTTTCCAGATGTTCATATTATTTAGCTACTTTTAACCTGGAATTTTTATTTCAAGTACCCAGTATACTCTCATTTTAATGAACTGAATGGCTGCTGTCGCTGCTTTACATTAAAACAAAATCACTGTTTAAGTTCATACTGTCAGATGCCATCCAGAATGCATCAAGGTTGAAGGTGCAATCTCAGTTTCAAAGGTGTCCTAACTGGAATTTTTAACACTGCAGGATTCACTCAGAAAAGGAACTAGGGAAAAAAATACTTTTCCTGTATTCTCCTAGTAATTTCTAAAGAAACAATGCTTTTTAATATATTAACATCTATAACAATGGTATCAACTACCTTGTATGAAGTGTTAGGTGTTTGGTGTATATTACGTCTGTAATTTTACAAGTCTCAATTGCCTTCCAGTTTTAAAAGTCTGCATATGAATTAAAGTGATAAAGCTACATTAGGTAGATTACTTGATTTTGTGTATGACTATTTTAAAAAGTAAAGAAACCTTTTGATTTTTCTTTTTCATTTTATCTTTATTAAGCACTATATAATACACTGCATGCTACATAATACACCACGGTATAAGCTTTCAGCCAGGTAGGTGATCATAACTGAGTTATTTTTCATCAACCAGGAAAATGCTTCCTTGAGTCAGTCAATATTCTCCAAACCCT
>PVIY010046527.1:0-18423 GCA_004026745.1 Myrmecophaga tridactyla | reverse complement strand
GCAGAGTCTCATTGTGAAAGCTATATCATTGTTCAGTCATCATCAAGAAACATGGCTACTGGAACACAGCTCTACATTATCAGGCAGTTCCCTCCAGCCTCTCTGCTACATCTTGAGCAACAAGGTGATATCTACTTAATGCATAAGAATAACCTCCAGGATAACCTCTTGACTCTGTTTGGAATCTCTCCGCCATTGATACTTAGTCTCATTTCACTCTTCCCCCTTTGGTCGAGAAGGTTCTTCTAATATAATCTTAACATGGTGGTCAGATTTTGTGATTTGTTTTATTTCCATAAAATGTTCAAACCATAAGTATAAATATTTTTCACATTTTAGTTCATAGCATTATGAACATACACCCAAGCCATGAAGAAATCATAGAAGATTCTTCCAATTTCAAGTCATATTTATAGCCTTATGGGTACTATTTTGCCTTATAATTTCCCTCACAGACCATCAGCCACATTCAACCTGTGCACACAGGGCATATCCAATTTTGTGTTGCTAGTATTTATGTCTTACAATTGATAGTTATAGCCTATCTCCACATGAGTAGGCCTTTACCTAGTCAATCCTTCTGTTCAAGGAAGGACTGAATATAACTTAGCCTCCCTTAACACATAGTTTTCTATCTATTTTAAATGCCAAAATATTCAACTATGATAAAAATAATGTTTCCTGCTGACTTTGGAGGATTTTTAATCAGTGATTACATTCCCTAATTATTTTAACTGGATTTATATGCTTAATTTCACCATAGAACTTAGGAGTTCCAAATTCCCTATTGCCAGTCTATACTATATAGTAAGAAAAGATTTAGGTCACTGTATCCATTTCTGATTGGGCTACAAAAGTTCAAAGTGTTTGGAAAAATTTAGAAAAAATGTCATTTTTTGGAGCTAACATTTTCATCTGTTGATTTTAATTAGACAATTGCTGATCTTTAAGTAAAGGAAAATCAAAATCAGAGTTTGCTTAAGTGTTGATGTTAAGCTGTCTCACTGGGTTTTATTATGAAACTGTTCATTGCATACATAATTACTTACCTAATTGCTATAAAGTGGATCTACTTGCTAATGAGTTTCCAGGGGCCTTATTAAAATAACTGGCTTCTGAGATTTTTCTTGGGGAAATATTAACTGAAACCAATCACAGCAAACTCAAAGTTTCAAATTTTCATTAAGATTAATGACTATGCAGTTTAGTTAAAAGTGCATTGAGGTAATTATCTGATTTCTCAGGGATGATGATTTTGTTTAGAGAAAGAACCTTCCTTTGGGAAACAAGATAGCACAGTGGAAAGGAGAGGATTTTAAGCCAGACTTAGGTTTATGCCAGGCTCTTCTACTATCTAGCCATGCACTCTTGGGAAGGTTATAAACTCTTGGCCTCATTTAAGAAATGGGACTAGTAATTACAGTGTGGGATTATTTAAAATAATAAATTTGTAGAGGATTCTAAATTGCTTTTCATACTGCAAATTAATGATACTATGTTTGTCAAAAGAATGTTAATTCTAACCATAAAACAGCAGTGCCTCACATTTATTGGCCACTTATTAAACCCTGGGCAAGGTGCTAAATGGTACATATATTATAGCATCAATCCTCACATGAACATTATGATGTAGGTAAAAAGGTCCCATATTTCAGATGGTAAAACAGAGGCTCAGAGACTTTAAATAGTTTGCCTCAAATCACAGCCAATAAATATGTGAAATTCCAGATTCAAGTTTTAACTGTAGCATGGATACTCTTAACACTTATGTGGTCTCTCTAAATATATTTTCAAATATTGTCTAAAAATCTCCAGAATACTTTATGATAGTGTCTCTTGTCGTAATTGTAAAAAAAAAACCTAGGATGCTCATTATTTGGTATAATAGCATGAATATCACATTAGATAAACAGATGGATAGATGATAAGTAGAGAAAGATATAAATAGGTATATAATAAATAGATACAAAGATGCATAAATACATAGATTGATGCACACATAGGCATGTATCCCTAAATTTTTCCATATCTCAACCAAAGCAACTTTCATGCTCCCCCAAACAAAAATCCCATCACTCTTATTGTAATTTCCACCACACACCAACAGCACAATCCTGAGCATAGTAAGCTATAAACATAAATCTTTAAATTTTCTCATTTTTTTAAGTGCATACACAGGCCATTTTGTGTGTGTTTGTGTCTGCTGGGTACACATTTTCATTTTGAATTCTACTTTTTAATTTTCCCACATATCAGTTTCTTTCCATTCATTGCATGGTACTCAGTCATGATGACTTATCATGTAAGTTGCTTAGCTAGTTCTTAATGGTGATTATTTGTGCTGTTTCCAAACTTGCATTATCATGATCTTGGCCATCCCAAAGACTTGCAACTCTTTTCTCTGTCAGAACCCTTGCCACCCTCCATTGACATTTTCAACATTGTGAATGATTTTGTGGAGGAGACCTTTTGAAGATGTTACTCTAATTATGTCACTCCTGCACATAAAATTATTTCTCTCTACAATAGGATATATTCAAAACTCAAATAAAGCTATTGTGAGCTGAGCCCCTGTCTGTCTTTTAACTTGTTCTCCTACTGTTTCTTTCCCAGGGTCCAACAAAACTCTCATCTTCATTGACTGTAGCCACACTTCCTGTCCTTAAACATGTTGTGCCACTGAAATACTTTTTGAAGCTTCTCCTCTTTAAGAGTTAATATAAAAGGGAGATTTAATTCACTCTTTCAACCATGTTTTGAGAATATAGGTGGACAAGATAGAATGTACAGAAAATAAGAGAGAACCAATTAGATGAAACTGCTTGTTGTTAAAGATTTAGCTAGTTATTAGCAAGGATTAAAAATGACAATTACTAAAGAAGTAGAAATGGGATAATTGGACACTGATTTTTCAAAGACTATCCTTGCTCATATAGCCCATGGTGAGTCTTTTTGTATGAACTGGATAGGCATACTCCAATTGATTTAGCTGTCTGGTGGCATGAATTCAAACTAATGCAAACATAAGTTAGACAAACAAAACCAAAAGAAAAATAAATAACTGCAAAAATATGGCTGAGAGCTTCTTCACATTTTAATTATTGAATTTATTATTTAAGCTACCTGTTCTCAAATGTGGCTATTGTTAGAAACAACAGGAGAGCTTCAAAATACTGATACCTGGTTGCCCCCACATACTTCTCCTCCTCTAGCTTCAAATGGTGTTTGATAAACTACTTGATTTATTAAGCATTTTTGTCAAAAACCACAAAAATATGGTGAACTTTGAATTGGGAAAAAAAGACCTGTCTCTTTAATACCTATATAAATAAAATCAGATTTTTTCCCCCATATCTCTAAACAATTTTCTTTTAGCTGTTATAGCATAAATTCTGCATAAATAGGAGAGGGAATATAGTAAACAGATTGACATGGCACATAAATAATTACTTTATTTTAATATTTTAGGATGCTGGCAATGCACAAAAGTTAAAAACAGGAGAATCCAATATAGTTACATTTATGAGTTATATGTTTTTGTGCTGCCATATTAATATATGCATAAAAAACAGGAGCAGCAAAGACAGTGTCATTTTACTGATTTTTTCCCACTTGGTTTCATTCAGATGATATTTAACTTTAAAATCCTCCCTTATTTTCAAAAATTACAAAGCAAAATAAATCTTAAGAAGATGAAATTGAAAACAAACACCACCTTCTTTAGAACAAGAATGGCATATTATTAGAGAGGTAAGGTCCATGTTTGCCCACATGATGACATAATTCAAGGTGACAGTGTAGCAAGCAGGCTTTTCAGCAGGCAGTCCTCTCCCCCCTTCTTCTTCTGGTTCAGCTGCCTCCTCTGTGGAAAATCCCTAAACTCTCTCCCTTAGCCTCCAGAAATGGGTGAAACTGCAGGCAGATGAGATAAGACACATCCCTTGGATAGGGACCCTCTCCCCTAGCCTCCAGGAATGGGAAAACTGCAAGATAGGATGACTTCCTGGGATAGGCCCCATGCCCTAACGGCTCATCTGCTTCTGTAACCCTGCTTTGTGCCTTCAACTAACCAATTATTTTTCCCTTAACATCACCAGTCACCATATTAAGCTTACCTTATCTCTAGCATGACTATAGAAACTAAGGTTGCCTTTTGTTCAGGGCTCAGACTTCCAAGGTGACTGAGCTGAGCCCTGTGTGCATGAGCTAATAAACCACTTGCTTCCTGAAACTACAGACCTTTGATCTCAGCTTTTTCTAATTTTGTGTAACATTCTTGGAGGCCTTCAGCCTCATCACTGGTTTTGTGCTATTGTTCTGGGGACTTGTCCAGGATCTAAGAAATGGTGATGTTCTTGCTTTCCTTGCCCACAGTGGTGGCACCACCCAGACTGGAGACCCAATGGAATCAGTGCTGGCACCTGGATTTTCCTATCTTTTGGACTCCTGACCTCCCTGGCCAGGGCACTCATCACTGCTGAAGCAGTAATGAGTCCAGGGTGGTTTCAGGAAACAAGCATCAGGAGCACAGCCCATATGACTGGTAAGTACTTGAGTGCATCAGTTTATCAGCCCACTCATAGAAGGCCAGGGGCCTGAGTGGAAGGAGGGTTTGATCAACCCCCAAGACTCTCTGAGTACCAATCTCCATCTGGAGGACCACAGGAAATGGAAGTCTTCAGACGTGGTTTCAGGAAGGGCAGTGTGGGAGGAATGCCAGTTGAATGTGTGTGACTGAATGAGTGAACGGAAGTCCAGGGCCTTAGGGTCTGAGTACCAGGCCTCAAGTGAGTTCAGATTCTGCAACTTGTGGCAATCCTCATATGGTTAAGTGTGGGCACCCCTGAAAGAAGGGCCAGCTGGGAGTTTATACCACACCACCAAAGCCAAGAGGCACCTAACATCCCCACTAGCACTGAATGAAGTGCTAGGTTGTCTAAAATCCCTTTGTTGTTTGTCTGTAAACCCTTCCCCTAACTGTTGACTCCACCGATATGGGGGTGGGGGATCTAGTAAGATACCATTGCAGTGTACGATGTCCAACTTTAAGAAGGCTTTTACTGATGATTGGGGAGTCAAGCTGACCTCCCAGTCAACTCAAGAAATTCTGTATGCTAGAATGGCCCACCTTTGGGGTAGATTGGCCACCTGAGGGAACTTCCGAGTTAGAAAAGTTAAAGACAGTTTATAGTATAGTGTCAGGGTTGCCTGGACACATAGATCAGTTTCCCTACATTGCCACCTGTCTGGAGGTCTCAAAAAGAAGCCAGGATGGATAAGTGCAAGGTGTTTCTCACCCAAGTGATGGAGAAGTCCTGCAAGGAATCAGGTGGCAAGCCCAAGGTCCCAATTTTATCCAATGCACCAGAAGAAGAAGAAAACCTCCACCTTACTTCACACAACAAACACCTGCAGCCCTGCTGAGCTCCTGCACAGCAATCCCTCAATCCCTCAGCAGCCCAGAAATATCACCTTAGGCTGCACTGAGCCCAGCTGTCTCTGGACTCCCTGAGCCATGACAGCTATGGCCTGGGCTGGGTGCAGCTGCTCCACCCACAGCCATGCCCTTAATACCTCTGAGAGAAATCCAAGGACCTCCCTATGTTGATGCCCAGCAGACTTTCAGGAAAGGAGAAGAAACTTCATATATATTACCTTCACTTCTACTAACCTGCAAAACTGGAAGAATCATATGCTGTCTTACCTGAGAGGCCTCAGGTGATGATTGACTTATTCCAGTTCATTGTCCAGACCCACTAGCCCACCTGGCCCAACTGCAGCCAGCTGCTTGTAACTCTCAACACTGAGGAATGTCAGTGCATGGTAGCAGCAGCACAGAAGCACCTGGAAGAAGTGCCCCTGATAGCACCTTAGACCCAGCCCAATAAGCCACCCAGTTTTCCAGGTGAGGACCCAAACACTGATGAAGCGTTGCAGTCCATCCAATGATTCCACGAGGCCTTACTCCAGGACCTCTGGAAAGGCAGCCAAAAGGCCACCAACATGACCAATGTCAAAGAGGTCTTACAGAAGTCAGATGAGCCCTTGAGTGAATTTCTTGAGCAATTGATGGAATCCTTTTGCCAATACACACCATTTGACCCTGAGGTCCCAGGAAGTCAGATGCTAGTAAATGCTGCTTTTGTAGGACAGGCAGCCCCTGACATTCAGCGTAAGCTCCAGAAGCTGGTTGGGATTGCAGGCATGAATACAAGCCAGCTGATAGAGGTGGCCACAAAGGTGCTTATCAATTGGGACCAGGTAGAAACTCAAGAAAGGAAGCAAGAATTCAGGGAGGAAGCACAGATAATTGTTGCTGCCTTTGAGAAGTGGGACCAAGGGCCCTGATCAAGAACAATGTGGTGAGCAGCACAAGTGCCCCTAGGTTGGAATCAGTGTGCTTAATTGCAAAGAAGAGGGGCACTGGAGGAATGAGTGCCCCAATAAAACCACCTCACTAACAGGTAGAAGGAGGCAGGATGCTAGCTCCAGACCTCATCTGGACCCCAACACCATTGCCATGGTTGCCGATGAACTCTCAGACTAGGACAGACTGGATTCCATATTTTTAGGCCCCCAGGAACACATGGATGAAGTGAAATTAGGGGAGCAAATGATGAAATTCATGGTGGATACTGGTACTGAATACTCTGTAGTGACTTAGCCCCTAAGGAATACTTGCCCATCTTCTGGCTGAACACTGGACATTGTGGATGCCATGGGTATAGCACAGAAGAGGCCATTCCTGAAAGCCAGAGAGTACAGCATTGGGGGCCACGCTGTGTCACACCAGTTTCTGTACCTGCCTGAATGCCCACTGCCATTGTTGGGGCAAGACCTCCTCAGAAAGCTGCATGCCCAAATTACCTTGGCCCCAAAGGAAAAGCCTTGCTAAAAATTAACAGCACACAGAAAATCCTATCTTTAACTACACCAACAAGAGAAGAGTGATGGCTACGAGAAGCCTGAAACAGGAGGGGAAATTTCCCATAACCTGCCATTTCCAGATATACGAAGTATCTGGGCAAAGCATGACCCACCAGGCTTAGCTAAATACTGCCCTCCAGTGGTAATTGTTCTGAAACCCATGATGCACCCTGTGGCAGTACAACAGTACCCAATCCCTCAAAAGGTCCTGGAAGGGATTCAAAGCCATTTAGTGTGGCTAGAATCTCACCAAATCATACAGCCATGCAACTCTCCATGGAACACTTCACTGCTGCTCATGAAAACGGCTTGAATTGGGGAATTCTGCCCCACCCAGGACCTGCGAGCAGCTAATGCAGCCATGGAAACCATCCATCCCATGGTTCCAAATCCATACACCCTCTTCAGCCTGGTCATGGGAAAAGCCAAATGGTTCTCATGTTTAGATTCAGAGGATGCCTTCTTCTACACACTAATAGCTCCAGTTAGCCAGGAAATATTTGCCTTCAAATGGGAAAGGCCATCTGGGGGAAGCAAAAGACAATACACCTGGACTTGGCTGCCTCAAGGGTTTAAAAATTCTTCCACCATTTTTGGGCAAACACTGGGGAAAGACTTACAATCATTCCCAGCCAGAAACTACAATTGTACTGCCCTGCAATATGTAGAAAACCTCCCACTTCCCGCCAAGTCTCTCAATGACTATAAGCAAGGGATGGAGTGTCTCCTCCACCACCTAGATCAGGCAGGTTACTGCATGTCTTGTAAAAAGGCCCAGCTCTGCCAACAGCAGGTCAAATACCTAGGCATTTACCTACAACAGGGAACCTGGAACCTCAGGCCAGAGTGCAAGTGGGTAGTTTGTGCCATCCTCACATCAATCTCCCAAAGACAAATCAGAGAATTTTTAGGAGCCAGAAGGTTCTGCAGAGTCTGGATTCTGAACTATGGGCTCTTAGCCAAGCTTCTCTATGAAACCACAAGGGGTGGCGATAGGGATCCATCCCAATGGAGAACTAAGCAAGAGCTTGCTTTCTTGCATCTAAAAACATTGCTCATGCAAGTCCCAAGTTTAGGCCTTGCAGACTTAGAGAAGTCTTTCATCCTGTTTGTCCATGAGTGGAAGGAAGAGCCATCGGAGTTTTAACCCAAACTCTTGGGTCACAGAAAAGGCCTGTTGCCTATCTCTCTAGACAGCTAGAAAATGTAGCACAGGGATAGCCCTCTTGCCTAAGAGCCATCACAGACACTGCCCTCCTGGTCCATGAAGCCAAGAGGATCACATTTGGGCAAAAGCTAACTGTTAGTCCCCCACTCACTCACCAGCCTCATGGAAGAAAAAGGGCATCTCTGGCTATCAAATGTGAGGCTCACCAAGTACCAGGCTACTTTATGTGAACTCCAAACCTACACTTTGGTGTCTTTCAGACCCTCAGCTCTCCCACCCTGATGCCCATGGGGCCAGGAGCCCCAGAACATGACTGCATGGAAACTGTAGACAAAGTCTACTCCAGCCAACCTGACCTTAAAGACCAACCATTAAAACATCCTGACATTGAACTGTTCACCAATGGAAGCAGTATGATAAAAGATGGAGTGCATTATGCTGGATATGCCATCAGTATTTTAGCAGACATCTTAGAGGCAGAAGTCCTGTCTTCAGGAACATCAGCTCAGAAAGCTGAGCTTATAGTGCTCACCTGGGGTCTACAATTCGCAGCAGAACAGGAAGCTTATATTTATACTGACTCAAAGTACACATCCATAACCCTACATGTACATGGGGCATTATACAGAGAGTGGGGGTTAATGACAGCTGGGGGAAAGCATGTCAAATATGGACCAGAAGTTCTAGCTCTGCTGGAAGTGGTGTGGACCCCCACTGCTGTAGTGATTATTCATTGCCACAGTCATCAAAAAGGCAACTCCTTAATGGTGAGAGGCAACCAAAAAGCAAATTCAGCTGCCAAGCAGGCAGCACTAGGGCACCTAATGCTTCCCTCAAAACACAAACTGCTTGTCAGTCCTCTCACCCCCATCCATTACAGTGGTGGAAGAAAACACCAACCTACTCATGGTAGTTAGATTCAGTTGTCAACTTGGCCAGGTGATGGTGCCTAGTTCTATTGCTGTGGACATGAACCACAGCATGTGAACCTCATCTGTTGCTGATTACATCTGCAGTCCACTAGGAGACATGCCTTCTGCAGTGAATGATGTTTGATTTAATTGGCCAGTGCTTAAATGAGATAGCTCAACATAGCACAGCCCAAGCAGCTCAGCATACCTCATCTCAGCACTCACAGCTCAACCCAGGCCTTTGGGGATGCAGAAAGGAATCACCCAAGGGAAAATTGTTGGAACCCAGAGGCCTGGAGAGAAGGCCAGCAGATATCACCCTGTGCCTTCCCACATAAGAAAGAACCTCAGTTGAAAGTTAGCTGCCTTTCCTCTGAAGAACTATATGTAAACTAAGTAAATCCCCTTTTATTGAAAGCCAATCCATCTCAGGTGTGCTGCATTCTGGTAGCTAGCAAACTAGAACAGATTTGGTACCAGAGAAGTGGAGTGCTGCTGCAGTCTGCAAATACAGTCATGTTGGACCAGTTTTTTTGATGAATAAGGGGAAAATTTTGGAGGATCTCTGAAGAGAATGATGGAGAATCCTGGAGTGCTTGAAGAGACAGTTGGTGTAAATGAAACCATTGCCAGTCTGGACAAAGAGTGACATAAAAGGGACAAATTGGAGTTTGCAGAGTGAGAACCATGGAAATTTGGGTTTGAAGCCAAGAAACCTCAGCCAGGAGAGTGGACCCACTTATATATATGGAGAGGATGAGTCTTCCACCTCATTGCAGTGGAAGAGTTTTACCATCTCAGGCCTTGGAAAAGGTACAGCATGCTCCTTGGGGACTGGGGAGAGCCTGGCTGCCACCAATGGAGGGGCTGAGCATGTGCCCCAGAAATGGCGGAGAGCCCAGGTGTGGCCCAAAAGCCTGGAGAAGGTGGAGACAAGGAAAAGGTGGCCTCCTCATTGTCCCCTCATGTTAATTTGGAAAAAGGCAGGCCACTGCACAGGCCCTTGGAGAGAGTGGGACTGCCACTTTCTAAAGCCGAGGGATAAATTACTTTCAGACTTTGAAATACAATGGTGTTTGCCCTGCAGATTTTCAGAACAAGGGAACATCATCACAGCAGAAGTTGCCGACCATATTGGAGTCACAGAAAGGCAAGCAGTGTGTTGCCACCATCTGAACAAGACCAACAGTGAATCAATAAGTGTATGTGCTAGCAATCATTCAAATACAGAGTTTGCTAGGCATGAGACCAATAAAGAGTAAAGGGTTGCAGTTGGCAGCTTAAAAATCAGATGTCATAATTGAAAGCAAGTACATTTCACAAACTACAAATGTGATAAAGAGCATACCTGAATGGCTCAGGCATAAAATATTATACTTTTAACTTCACACGGAAAGTTTGCCAAGGTGTTTGGGGTGAAAAATGAAGTAAAAGAATGATCAACGAAAGCCAAATGGCTGAGAAAGAAATACATGGGATTGTGAAGCTGAGGACTGATTTGGATTAGCACAATGAAACCAAAATTACCCAGGACACTAACAGAATAGATCATTAGGAAGACACCAAGGAGAATGGTTTAAAATTCTGGATTCTTTGCGACCCCCAAGAGGAGAGGCTCAGATACTGTTGAATGATTGCTTTTGGCCATAGAATACATAAACAATACTTCCACCACAAATACTCCTAGAGCATATGTTTTGAGTATTCTTGACTCCATAGGCAATTTTGGAGTTGATGTTGGGAGATGATTCTGACTCAAAATAATCTTATGTTCAATTCATCCAAAGGAGAATTCTGATGGGTTCACTCTTTTATTTTAAAGTTGGTTTCTTCTTTCAGAATGAAGAGATTTGTTGTAAGCAGAAATTATGAAACATGAAATTTTATGGGTATTTTTAAAGGTAGAAAGAGGTTATTTTATTTCAACTGTATGCAGTTGAAAAATCTGTCCTATATTTTAATAATAGGAATTAAAGATTGAGAATTATTTTATCACAGTTATCAATTTTCAAAAAAATTATTGGTATTTGGACCATCATATCAAATTCTACAAATTCATCTGAAAATTCTTAATTAAAATGAAATAATTTTTTATATGATCACAAAATGTGAACTTTTTGTTTATGAAAGATGACAAGGATTTTGAATACTGATGATCTCTAGACCATCAATTTGGGACAATTTTCATTTTCATTTTCTTCTTTTATTTATAATTTCTAGTTTTTCTTTAATTGTACATAGTATTTGTAAATTAGAGAAGGAAAACCTCAGAAGTTTAAATAGCCTGTTTTATTTGAAATATGAATAACAGGATTAAGAAAAATATTAAGTAATTCAGAAAACACATTTACTAAGCATCTTCAAACATTAAAATACAAGGCAAAAGAAGAAAACTATTCTAGGATAAATTGTAAAATATAAACTTGTTTCTGGCTAATTAAAAGGAAGCACCTTTTAATGATATTTACTCTAGCAGAAGAGACAAATGTTTGATTCCCATTTTTCAGTATTTAATATCAGATTATCTTTATAGCAACCCTATAGATCAGTAGGACAGCTGCCATCCTCATTTTCAGATATTGAAATGGAGACTGAAAGTTTAAGTCTTCTTCATTTTTTGTGACAAGCATGGGTTAAAGCAGAATAACTCATTAACTGGCCCCAGCCTTGATTCCCTAATCTCAAATCATAGTTTATGCCAATGATCTTCTTCCAGAGAGGCAAGGATTTCTCCATCCAAAACTAATTCTCAAAGCTACATTGGAAAGGTACTCTGAATTAGTTCACATCATGTGCTGTGAACATTACCTATCTCATACTATATGCTAAATGAGAATTAGCTCTTAAGAGTATTAATATTATTTATAATAAGGCTTCCTGTGCAGAAATGTGTACAGTCCTACCATACTGATGAATACACATACTTATTCTGTTTGTAGTATTTTGGAAAGTATTCCCCATTTGCCCAATTAATTTGTGATGACAAATCCTTGTCCTCCTTAGTTCTTATTCTCTCTAGCACTTACATAATTGGGCTGTATTGAAACCTCTGTAGCATTTGCTTTCTTATTATCAAACTCTACATCATCAATCATTTAATATAACCTTCTTAAATTGAAATCTGGGTCCCCCTTGAGTCCTACTTCTCTCCAGGCCACAACTCTGCAGATTGGGTAATTTACAATTCTTCACATATTTCAAAATTGGGAGGAAAGATAAGGCATCATTAATGCTGTAGGCATTGTTTCAAATTTGTTATTATATCTCTTCACTTGTGTAAAATCTTCTGATACTTTGAGATTCATATCTATCTTCACTATTGTTATTTAGAGCATCCTTTAATTCACTGAAGACTTTGCCACTGAGATAATTTTATTTCTCTTCTTTAATGTTGTCATCAGTGCCCACGAAGGCAACATATTTAATAATATAGTTTCTCAGATTCATGAAATCTTGAAACCACCAATAATTCACTTGAGTTTCCCATAGCCATGACTCCATCTTGGAACTCACTTCATCTAGAAATTGATAAATGTTAAGTATCCAAAATTAAAACACAATTTTATGACTGCAGCCTCTTTTTCCCCCTTTTATAACTTGAACTTACAACCTTTCATTTATTAAACCATATCACTATTTCTTAACCTAATTATCCCTTATCAATCATATCACTTTATTTAATTAATTCTGCCCCTACACAACTTAGACACCATGATTTATTATTACAATTACCCTTGCCCACATCCTAAGCTTCCTTACCTTATTTCCATGCAGGCACATCAAAATTTGAGCATTTGAGGCATGATTTTCTCTTCACAATTGCACCTGAACTACAATGAACACAATTGAGGCAAAAGTGATCAATAACATAATTATCATTTTCAAAATCAAATAGTCATTTGCATTTGTCCTTTCTTAATCAACTTTTTGTCTCTAAGTCTGTGTTGTTATTTCAAACCCTTGGGCTCTCTTCATCCCTTACTGTACCATTTGGCATGTCAACTATTCCAACATCAGAGGGAAATTTAGAGTAATAAAATGGAAACCTTTTAAACTTCATGTCACAAGATGAAAAAATCTACTTGTTTCCACATCTATTCTTTCTAATATTTTGGTTGATGGTGTTCTTTTTATGATAGCTTAACTTATATTTCAGCCCTCATGATCTTAATATTCCCTCTTTATTCCATCATACCCAACATTCTCAAAAGAAGATATATGGAGAAAATTTCAACAAAGACCTCTGATTTTTTTCCTCTGTCTTTATCTCTGTTACCCTTTATCTTTTCTTCACCACATCTGGAGCAAACATCCTAGAAAAGTTACCAGCACTCATTCTTCCTTCATATTTATATCTCAATGTATTGCATTCTGATGTTTTTTCTCAGCAATGCACTACAATTTCTCTCACCAAGTTCATGAACACTTTCCTTATCCCCAAATTCAGTCTTCTTAGTTGATGACTCTGTAGTACTGGATATCATTCAATTATGTTTAATCTACAAAACCCTTATTTTTTATTTCAAAGTCACCAGAATCTTTGTACTTTACCAAATTTCTGTCCACTTTTGTTTTACTTTGTTGGCTTTCCTTCCTTTATCCTTTAAATAATGCTAGTAGTTTAGAATTCCACCATAATTTAATTAATTTCCTTTTGCATACTCTTGTTGAGAGCTCTTATCTACTTCTATGAGGGCAATTGGCATATATATGCTAGTTTTGCATAAATCTAATTCTCTTGGTCAGTTTTACCTTGTAAGCTCTGGATACATGTACTCAACAGCTTGCCAGACTAGAATTACTTATTTCAGAGGTACCAAAATTGATCATGTTTAAAAGAGAATTCAGCAATTCAAAATCCATGCCCCTTGACACATAAGCCTTGGCATAAATGTTTTCCAAATCATGGTCCTCTTCCAGCCAGTCATTCAGGGAGAAACCAAGAAAGCATTTTTTTTTTTTACATGGGCAGACTCTGGCATTGAACTTGGATCTCCATCATGGCAGGCAAGAATTCTGCCACTGAGCAGCCATTGCATAACCCCAAGAAAGCATTTTTTCATACCATTCTCCCTTCTACCAAAAATGAATTAATTCTTAAAGAGTACCAATTTAATACATTTTCGCAAATATGCCTATTTTTACAATCAGCTATGTTCTTTTATTTATTTAAGCCTTTACCACAATTTTGCTGGATTTCTTCCTTTAACTTCAGTCTTAGCCTCCAGACCTGTACAGTTTCATGCTTATGCCAGCTTGAGTGTATGACTCATATTGTTCTCACATTGACTTTAAGATAAATTTATAATTCCTAAATGTGGCTAATTCAACCCTTGATAAACAAACTACTGCCTTGCAAATGAGTATCTTCTCTTGTGACTACCTCATGCAATATCCATGATCTAGCCATGTTTCATAGCCTCAGTTCCTCATTAATGGCAATGCATTTTGTACATAGTTTGGTCAGAATACTACTCCATTTATCTTCACCTTTCTACTTGGCTACTTTCTTCCCAATTATCTTTCATATTTCATGTGAAATTTCCCTTCCTTCTAGAAGCTGTTCACTAGTGATCAGTGTTAACAGCCAATAATTCATCCATCTGTTCATTTGTTTGTGATTTACTTTATTTCAAATTCTTCATTACCATATATGGTTCTATATTTCCCCAGCTTCATTCCCAGTACCTAGTAAGATGTAACTATTAATAGACTCCCCAAATGTACTGATAAAGTGACTGAATGAATAAATTTCAGATTTGTGTTACTCCAAACCCTTCTGTATTGCTTTGATTACCTTGGAATCTTACCACTGTATGTTGTCTTTGAGTAATCCACACAAAACCAAATAGAGTTCAATAAATGTTGAGGCCTACTCAATGAGTGACAACAGTACTTGATGTTACATTTAAGTGTTAGTATATCTTGTATGATTAGTTGTTCCCTCTAAAAACTTTATGTTGTATTTCTATATTTAAAGAAGGCCTAGAGGTAAACTGACCACAAGTGAAGGAATTTATTCAGGCACCAGCAAGGTGGTGGTCTGAAGTAAGATTTCATCACATTGGGAGAGCAATAGAAGATCTCTATACCTGAGGGTCTGGGCAGGGTGAAAAGTAAAACACTGCTGCTCATGCAGGGCTGTAACTGCTGGAGGACAGAGGGAGCAGCTGGAGGGCAGATGTAGGATCAATTATGGAACTTCTGTGTGGGAATATCACTTAAGGACTAGCCATTACAGAACTGTGGTGTGGGAATATCTGTTAAGGGCTAGTCACATCATGGGGAAAGGGATCTTGCTTAACATTCCAATCTTTGGTTATATACATAAAAAGTAAAGAATGGGTATGGAGGGACTATTGGGTCAGGCTAGGGAGGGAGTGCAAGGAAAGGGGGTGAAGTTATTCATTCTGGCTATTTCCTGCTATTAGGGGTCAAAGTGGGGTTTTTGATTTTCTTCCTCCTTGGCACTGAAGTAAAGGGGGGGATTTGGAGGGTGAGAGTCTGGTACTGAACTTCCACAATGAAAGAATGTTTTCTATGGGCTTTGAGTAATGTTATGGACTGTAGACTGAAAAAAATATCCTAGAGCTTGCATGATGTAGGGTCTTGTGGATAAGGGATTAAGAGAATATCTATTCGTGGGTTGAGGATTAGGATAAACCAGGAGAACCATCAAGTTTTCCTCCTTTTTAGTTTTTTTGGGATTCTGAGGGCAACATTCTGCTTTCTGTTCTGTGTTCTGCTTCTGGCTCCTGGGGACTGGTGTAGAGCTGTACCTACATTTCATTACAGGGCAGTGTCTGGTACTGATGTTCCTGCTGTAAGAATAACATGTCACTGGTAGCCTGAGTTGTTTTTGTTTGGACAGTTCTGTGAATAAAGCCACTTAAGACCTCTAAGAGATAGGTCTTATAAATGCAGATAGATATCTGGGCAATGACTAACTGCTTCAAAGCTGAAAATGGGTGTTGTTATTAAGGAGCAAAGTGATGTTATGATAAAAGTTGTTGCTGTTCTAGGAGAATCTAGCATCTCTGGGGTTTAGAGCTTCACTAGCATTGGAACAATATGGAAGTTTTAAGTCTCTGAAAAAGGAACTTAATAAATACATTTTTATAGAGTACAAATATTTTTCAGGTTTTCCAGGAACACTGTCAGTTGAGGTTTGCTGTATTTTGGCAGTTTGCAATATCTGATTGAAACTTGCATAAAAGTAACCTCTAGAATGACCTCTTGACTTGATTTGAAATTTCTTAGACATTAAAACTATTTCATTCCCCCTTTTGGTCAGTCAATCCATGATGCTAGGATCAGGCTCATTCTTAGAACTTAAATCTCATGATGCCAGGGCTAGCTATGTCCCTTGATGCCAGAGCCAATTTTATATCAATGGAGTTTCTGTCCTATCTTGGGAGGGGCTCAGAATTTGGCTTAAAGAGAGACCACATTTGAGCAACAGCAGAGACTTCCTAGAGATGACCCTTAGGTATTTATCATAGTAAATACAGTTTGCTGTTATAGAAATAAATTTCATAAGGGAAAGCCTCTAAGTTGACATATTGGCTTATTAAATTGGGAGCCCCACTTTTTAAGGAAAATGTCAGGAAATTCCCAGGTGGGGATGTTTAATAGTTCTATTTTTCCAGTCCCTCAAGGGACTTTGCAAGCATTTTCATTTTCTGCCCAAAATATTCTGAAATGCATCACTGCATAACATTAATTCATATTCCAGGTTTTATATTAAATAAAGCTGAATTTGCTGTTTAAATAAACTGATTAGACAGATGAAATTAGTGTGCTACAGAAACTTTAAATTTTGGACAAAATAAGTATTTTCCTTCATATCTCACATAAGAGTTAAAACTTTAAAATACAGAAGATATTATTATTTGTCTTGTATATTGATTTACTTAAGTTCTAACCAGAGCAGTTTCATCACATCTATAATCAGAGTTTGATCTTTTTAAAGTTTTAAACAGTTACTTCATGGACATATGCTGACTTACTTCTGACATATGCAGAACTAAATCTGAGTTTCAGGTTTCACAAAGACACTTAAAGTTCAAGGGAACTACTAAGCTATACAAAGATTAGAGCATTTTAGAATTTAAGGATAACAGTTAAAACTTACAATCTGAGCTTTAATTTTATAAGTATTTTTAAATGAAGCTATCTTCAGAAATAAACACATTAGACTGTTGTTTTATATTAACAAACAATAGCAGAGCTTTTGCTCTGTTTCACTTTTACATATTTACAAGAGTTATGTTAATTAATAAGATAAAGTATATATATAAATATTTGTCCTGCTTTTCTATTAAAGGTTTCCTTGTTAAATATGGAGCTCTGACTTATAGCTGACTACATATACTCTTAGAGAAGTATTAGAGCAAAGCAGTGCAACAGATAATCTGGCTATTTTTGTGATCTGCAGTTTTTTGAGAATAAGTAAACCTATAACTGTCAACACCATACCATTGCTGAACATTATATGGGTTAGTATCAGGTTAGAACATGGGGAGTGAGGGCATTGTCAGATATTTAGGAATTTTATAAGACACCTAATTATTTCTAAGCAGTTAAAATAGAGCTTTCAAAGACTTTTTTTTATTAATTTGCTATTACTATCTGGTAGTATGAGAATATATATTGAATAGGCAGACAGGCACAAATAGAAAGTTAGTTATACAAGGAACAGAAACATAGAGATGTTTTTGAGAGGGACAATTAAAACTTTTTTGCAGAATAATTTTAACTGTAGTATCTTTAATTTTAATGTAATGGTAATGATTTCATTTTAAATCATTTTGAAGACAGATTATGTTACAGAAATAAATACTTTTTTATTGATTTAGACAGTATAGCTTAAAGGTACCTTTTTAAAGAAATCTATAATCAGTAACCAATTAGGGACATTTGACCAATACAGATGCAGAAAAAATACTAAAACTAACAAATTGAAACAGACATTTAACACTTATTACATTTAAGTAACACACCAATTAATAACTAGACAGTGCACAAAACTATCAAGCATTAAAAGCTTAGATTTCACTAGGAGAGGTTTAGGACACAGTCATGTATTGAAATTCTTAAACAAATGAGCTGGGGTTAGTAGCATATGAATATAGATGCTGTTTGACTTGAGAAAGATTAGAAAGGGAAAAGGGAACATGGAAGTGGTTCACCTTGGCTAGGAAGGGGTATGCAGGGAAGAGGAAGAGGGGAGGGGCTGGAAGAGGGCTGAGATTCTGTGGTGGAATCTGGAGATGGGGAGGGAGGAGGGAAAGGGGGAGTGTTATTTTTTAGCTGTTTTAGTGGCAGCTGCAGGTTGGCTGGGAGGGGCTGCATAGGGAGGAGGGAGAGTAGAGTTAAAAAGAAGATCTTTGGCCAGATCAAAGGAGGAGTTAGGAG
>PVIY010046526.1:0-18425 GCA_004026745.1 Myrmecophaga tridactyla | reverse complement strand
ATGAACTTGAGAGATAAGATCTTTGCAGGTAAATTCTAGAAGTTTTACTCTCTCAATCTGAGTGTGAACACAAGTCAGACAGCTTTATGATTTTTCTTCCCCTAGGAATATGCAATAAAAATAGCCATAAGATAATGGTAAAATCCAGCTATTGAAATACTTATTTCCATATAAAAAGCATATAGAAATACCATGGCTTAAAGTCTAAGAGTGTCTTTATTCACTTGTGTTTATAGCTGTAAAAACATTAATGGGGCAATTGATTTATAACTAATGAGGCACGTCTAGCAACCCTCCACCCAGGGGTTGAGTCCTTCAAGCATCTCTCAAGACAGTCTTCAGAGTTGTCAATCATAGAAATGACCCCCTTCTTCCCTCCCTTCTGCTTGGTTCTCTGGGGGTCTGTCCACCCTGATAAAAGCCCTTAGGCTGCCTTGTCCATCTATTCACACAGAAACTTTTACCAAATTATATTATTGAGTTTGAAGCTGATGCATTTTAAATGCAGTGCTAGTGAGTGATCTAGAGACCAGATTGCTTGTTCAGTCCTCTAGATTATTGTTTGAAATAGTTCATATGCCCATGGAACTTCTGGGTGAAATGAAACGGCCACGATTGATCTTTTTTGGCAGAGCCTATCTTTTCCCACGGCTCAGATGGGTGGGTGGGGGTGGGGGGGTGGAATCTCTTCCACACCAGATAGTTTGAGAGTTTGAGAATTTGAACTTCTCTTCTCAGAGCTCATGTGCCTTCCAATTCTGATTTAAAATATGTTTATTTTAAGCTGAAATAACTTGAAATTTAATTTGTATTTGGTAGTCTCAGACCTCTTAGGTTATCACACCTGTAAAACTAAAAAACATTTTTCTTAGAGTAAGTTTATCAATAGACTAGAACTAATCCAAATGGTTCTTCAAAGAAATTCACATCCTTTCCTGATTAAAATGGTGATGGCAGTTATTGCCAGTGATTGGAAATCTATTAACTGAGATCCAAATCCCTGTGTATAGGAGAAACTAGCATTTGATAGCATGACATTTTACTGCCTTTAGAAAAAGAACCAATCTTGTAATTAAGATCTGTATATAGAGTCACTGAGGACCTCCATGTATTCTGGTAATGTATTTGCTTTTAGCATAAAAAAGACAATCTCAGAATATACTATCTTCTCTTAAAAACAAGTCATTCAAGTTCTGGGATGTGCAAGGGTAGTTCAGTGGTAGAATTCTTGCCTGCCATGTGGGAAACCTGTGTTCAATTCCTGGCCCATGCACTTACCAAACAATCAAAGCAAACAAATGAAAAACAGTAAAAATTCAGCAAATGGTGCTGTAATAAGGCAATGCTCACATGGAAAAAGAATGAAAATGACCCCTGCCATACAGCATCCAAAAAAATAAAAAAAACAACTCATTCAAGTTCTGGAGAACTTGTCTTATCTCCTAAATGAATATAAAAATAGGCATTCAATAAATTTTTCTTGACTAAATAATTATTGATTAAATTTAGGGTTAAGATTCTTTAGCATAAAGGGATTTGTCTGGGCATGGGTTTTCAAATTCATGGTTTTCTATAATCCATTTTTGTCATTAGCCATTTGGAAGAACCTTTTATTATTATTGACAACTTTTTTTGGTCTGGATAAATGATTTCTTAACCTTTTTGTTAAAGAATATTCTTTAAAGGAATGTTATTTAAACTTTACCTCCATGAGAATAATCTGGAAGACTTGTTAAAACACAGGATGCTGAGCCCCAACCCTAGAATTCCTGGTTCAGTAGGTTTTGGGTGAGGAATCCGTATTTTTAACCAGTTCCCAGATGATACTGATGCTGCTAGTCTGATAAAAGATTTGGTGAAAAGAAAACTAAAATCTATCAATTCTGTAAGTCAGCAGCTTTTTAAATTTTTAGCTATGTTGTTTTCACTACATACAGAGGATCTCTGAAAGTTGAAGATTGAAATCGTTCCTTCAATTTGTATTTATTGACTGCCTACAGTTCCAAGTACTTTGCTCCTTCCTGGGGAAGCCCCCCCCGCCCCCCCCCCCAAAGAGGCCACACTTTGAAATAGTATCATTTTCTATCTCATTGAAACTTACCACCATCCATCTAATTCCAGAAGCCTTAAATCGAGGAGTCTTGCTCAGTATATCTGATCTTTTACCATATCCTGTCTATATTTCCTCCTAATTACCTCTTAGATCCATCTATTTTCCAGCTCCTCTATCTTTTTCCCAGCCTCGTGTAATACTTGTTAGTTCTTTCCATATCCCATTTTATGTTCCTCTACTCCATTTTCCACTGCAGCCAAAAACACAAACTTGATTTCAGCATTACCTTTAACTCTTCAATTTCTTCCGTTGCTCATAAGGTAAAGACCTTTTCCTAGACCTTCTCTCTTCCTTCTTCATCTTAATTCCTACTCTTCAGATCTCAGATCAAATACTTTCCCTGCCCCCCAGATAATTTAAGTCCTCCATTATATGCTCTCAGAGTACTTTTATTATAAATACAGTTAGTAATTATGTATTGATGTGATTGTTTGTGTCTATTTCATTCCCCGTTGTATCTCTCGCACCTACTATGATGCCTGGTAGTTATTCAAAAATATGTTGAATGGATGATTGGTTAATGTTTATATAGATGGGGAAGAGGATGGAAAACAGAAAAGATTTTATAATATACCCATTGCTGCCTCCTCCCTATCCTAGAAGAAATCTCCTTTATCCGACAAAGCCCTGCCCAATGTTCCTACCCATCTCTTTCATGGAAACTCCCTTAGTATTTCCTGCCGCAGTTAGTTTGTTACTCTCTTTGAACTTCAGTATTCCTCTAATCAAACTTTTGTTGCTCTTGTATTACGATTTGTGTGCATGATCTTCTCCTTCCAAAGCAGGGTGTGCTCATATTTCGTACGGAGCTATTAATTAACTCGCAGAGCACCTAGAGTTGTAGACATTCAATAAATTGAATTAATGACTTTTTTCAATTCTCAGCCTTCAGAAAACTTTATATATAGCTGTGGTAATATTAGTGGGGGGAAGAAGGTGGAAAACAACAGAATTCATTGGTTTTGTTTTTCTCTCATATCCTTTATTATAGATAGATACTTGGAAATACCTTACTTGGATATCTAAACCCATTTTACACAGTTTTGTTCCTGTTGGAAATGAATAGCAGGTATTCATTAGCACTGTCATTTTGTTTGCTGGTTTCATATGAAGTTACTCATTCAGAAAATCCCTCATTTAGCATTCTGCTATACTTGGTTCTAAATATATTTTATGAATCTCCATTTTTTTGTACTAAACTTTAATGTAAACAAATAAAGCACAAAGTAAAATCTCTTCATTGTCCACCTCTATGCACTCTATGATAGAGACCTAACTTTTCAGATTACGTTCATAAATGTTTCATATGCATTGAAAAAAAGAACTAGAAACTATATTTCCAAATATGGTTATATCTAGGTAATGAAATTATTTTTTTCATGCTTCTCTGTTTTTCTAAATTTTGTATAGTGCAGCTGACTTTTTAGTGAGAGCAAATGCTTTTTCAAGACTTTATTTAGAATATTTGAAATAACTGAGATCATTTACTGTAGATCAGAGGTTGGCAATTTTTTCCTGTTTAAGAGTCGGGTAGTATATATTTCTGGCTTTGCAGGCCAGACTTTACAGGCCATAGAGTTCTGTCACAACTGTTGAACTCTTTTGTAGCATAAAAGTATCAGCCATATATGATACATAAATGAATAAGCATGTCAGTGTTCCAATAAAACTTTATTTATGAACACTGAAATTAGAATTTCATATAATTTTCATGTGTGATAGTATTTTAGCTTTGATTTTTTTTTCAGCTGTTTAAAAATGTACAAACCCTTCTCAGTTTGCTGTCTATATGAAAATAGGTAGCAAGCCAGATATGGCCCATGAGCTGTAGTTTGCTGATTCTCCTGCCTTAGATGATTACTTTCCTGAAAGTGTGTTTCTAAGAAGTATAGCTGATACTTGTCATTATCTTGTAATCATATCTCTACTGTTACCAAGTTTTTCTTTTTTTCCTGTTATCGTCAGTGTATTTTTTCTCTCAATTGAAAAATGAAGTTTTTGTGTGTTTTTTATTTGTTTTTCTCCCTGAAATAAATAATGATAAGGTTTCTTTTGGGGGGGGGCGGTGAAGAGAACACTAGCTGTGAAGAAATGAAAGTAACTTTTACTGAGTTCTTTCACTTCTGGTAGGGAAAATACACCACTGAGAATATTAAATAATGGCGTAAGTAATGAAAGAAAAAAAGAGAAATATTTCCCTTTTTTGAGTCATTAAATTCTGATACCATTTGGTTAGTAGGTTTTGTTTCCTTAATAAACACATGAAACATTTAGATCCTAGCCATCCTTGCACTTTAGTCATATGTTGTAGCCAAGTGGTACTAACAGAAACTCCCAGCTGCTACTAATAAGGGCAGATGTGTCATCCATTACAGATTAATCTGCCTGATCATAAAACTGGCACCTTTCTGTTTGTTCAGTAAGCAAGAGCAAAATTGCGCTCCTGTGGCTACAGCTCTGTATGTCTTCATTAACTCTTGCCACAACCACTCAAGTGTTTTGGCACAGTGTTTGTTTTGTCAGTGATTTAAGTAAATGAGGAAAGGGTTTTTCTTTTCTTTTGGTTTAAATAATTTAAACATATATAGAAATGAAACACTAAAAATGATATTTTTAAAATTCTTATTTGTTTAATAGTTGTAGAGAAGTGCTTTCCAGAGTGTGGGGTCTGCAGACTACTAACATCAAAATCTTCTGGTTTGTTAGTTTTAGTACAGAATCCCAGGCACAATCACTAACTTCAGAAATCCAAATGTCTGGATAGAGAATCCAGGAAAATGAGTGTTTTACAATCTCTGAAGCTGATTTTTATGCACACCAAAGTCTGAAACACCAGTTTAGGGAGATGAGCGCAAGCTAAGCCATGTACCTTCACCACAGAAATACTATCTCAGTGCAGCAGCACTTTGCTGTATCTTTGAGTCAGTGCATTTGGAATATATGCTGAAAAGCATTCTTGGCGAGATAATGTGCAGCTCAAATAGGAACAGAACCCCCTAATTTTGCTCAAAATATAGTCATTAAAAAGAATATTTTCAATGAAATATATATTATGTCTAAACCTCATTATGTCTAAGCAAGATTTAGGTTTTTTTTTTAATCAAAAATCTCTATTCATGTTTATTTTCTAGTTCCTTCAAGCTTTGTAGTCCTAAGTATGTCAGGAAGGGAAGAGATTTGTTTTCTTTTATTGTATTTCTAGAAGCAGCACTTGCTATTGCAAAGAATAATGGTAAATAACCTTTTTTTTTTAATTAGGGGGCACACCTAGTTTGAAAAGACTGTGGCTGAACCAAGAGCCGGGAATCCAAGGCCTGCGCTTTGACACACTGCTGGCCTGTTTCAATCTTTCCTCGGCGAGAGAAGAGCTGCAGACTTTAGAAAATCCATTTAAAGCTTTATGCTGCCTCTTGATCTACCTCTTTGTGCAGGTAATGTCAGAGTGACTCGTTCTGGTAGCTGCAATCCATTGTTGACTTATAGCCTTCATCTTTCATGAGATACTGTACTATGGGATATTGCCATAGGGCAGTGCCTCTGAATCATCTTTTTCCATAATGTGTTTCACAGAACTTTAGACCTTTGAGATGCTCTTAAAAAAATTGAATTAGGGCATCTTTTGGGGTGAAATAAGTTTGAGAAACCCTACCTGCTATGTCTAACTCTTGAGGTTTGCAATGGAACTTATATAATTTGTAATTATGTAACTGTAATATTGCAGATGAAGAAACCTGTTTTAACCTTGTTGAAGCCAGTGTTTCAGTTTGCTAATGCTGCCAGAGTGCAATATACCAGAAATGGGTTAGCTTTTATATTTGGTATTTATTGGTTTATGTTTATAGTCCTAGAGCCATGTAAATGTTCCAGTTAAGGCATCGAGAGGATGATACCTTCTCTGAAGAAAGACTACTGGCATCTGGGGCTCCTTTGTCAGAAAGCGAGGCACATGGATGGCATCTGCTGGTCCTTTGCTCCTTTGTTTTGTTGCCTTTAGCTCCTAGTTCCGGTGTCTTCCTCTGTGGGTCCTCTCTTAACGCCACTGGGGCTTTTCGCTCTGTGAGTTCACTCTGGGTGTTTCTCTCTGAGTTCCTTGGGCTTTTCCTGCCTTTTATCCTTTCATAAAGGACTCCAGTGAGTCTTCAAATTGAGTGGGCCACATCTCAATTGAAACAACCTAGTCTACCCCCACAGGACTAGATTAGAAGAACATGGCTATCACTCTCTTTAACTTTTCCTTCCACAACCAAATTTCTTGAAGGAGTTGCCTGCATTTGCCAACTCCATTATTTTCCTTCATTTCTACTCATTCTTCTGGAATTCCTTTGCAGTCTAGTTCTCACTGTCATTTACTCCCAAGAAATTGCGTTGCCACTGTTGTTGCATCCAGTGAACACATTACACCTTCTACCTCTTAAACCCTCTCAGCAGGAATAGCTCTATTGAAAGTCTCTTTCCTCCATTCAACCCATTTTCCTTTGTAGGCTCAGTTTCCTCCTTGTACCCTTTTGTTGGGTTCCTCAGTTTATGGCTTCAGTTACATTTATGTGCTGTAGCCTCTGCTCTGTTTTTAGTCTTTCTCCCAGATTTACCCATAATTTCAAACCACCCACTTAGCATGTCTACTTAAACTTTTCATAGGCACCTCCCAATTGAACCTGTCTCATTGGGTGGCCTTTTCAATGAGAAAAATGCTCAGGCAGAAATCTGGGCACCTAACTTGACTTCCTGTTTTCTTACCTGCCCACAGCTTGTCAACTTCTAAGTCACTTCTGTCTTTTTAGCCCCTACCTGTTTTCCTGGAAGTTACGCCATTACCCCTTAGCTTGTTAAAACTTCATAATTGGTCTCTGATTAAGTGATCTCTGATTAAGGTACTGCCATTACCAGAGCGTGTCCTATCAAGTGTGCCTTTATTTTATCTGTTTCATCTCACCAAATGATATCTTTCATTAGGTCAGGGACTGTATATTTACTTGTAATTACAGTCCTAGTATATAACAAAGTAGTATTTTCCTCAAATAAGTGGGGAAAATTGTTGTAGCAGGAATTCATGTTTGTAATCTTGACAGGGACTAAGAGGGGAATGAGCATTTGTAGATTAAGAAGAGGTACATTCTGGAGGAGATTTGACCAGTTTGAGTGTCATAGCTCCTGACCAAATGATTGAACTAACCAAGGGGAAACTGACAATTTGCCATGAAAATATACCCTGAGTCCAGTAGACAAAGGATCACTGGACATTGAATGGCTGCTATCACCAGCTGATAATCAGAAGATGGATCAAGTGTTTATTTTATATTCTGGAGACAAGATTTATGACCACTATCAAGATCTGAAAGGACAAGTGCATTTTACAAGCAGTGCTCTCAAATCTGGCGATACTTCAATACATGTAACAAATTTACAGTGTTCAGATACTGGCACATAAAAATGCAGAGTACATGGCAGAATTCTCGCCTGCCATGCCGGAGACCCGGGTTCGATTCCCAGTGTCTGCCCACGCAAAAAAAAAAAAAAAAAAAAAAAGTGCAAAGTAAAAACAGTTCCTGTTATTGGAAATGAGAAATTCAGCATGCAGTTCTTGTTCAGCCTTCAGGTATAAGGTGTTATGTTGATGGGTCAGAAAATCAGAAGTTACTTTAAAATTAAAATGTGAATCAGAAGAAAATTCTCTTCCATTAGAATATGAAGTTTAACTCAGAAAATGGTCACCTCCTGGTTTTCATGTATTATATCTATTAAAAATGCCACTATTGAGTATTCTGGGACATAGAGTGATACAGTAAGAAACAGAATGGGTTCAGGTCAGTGCCTGCTACACCTGGATTTAAATGGAGCTGGAATAATTTCAGGAGCTATTATAGGAATTATGCTTTCTGTTTTGCTTATTGATCTTATCTAAAAAGTGCAGAATCTTAAAAGTGCAGAAAAGAAAAATGTGAAAACAAAGTTCATCATGCTATCAGGGAAGATGTGCACCCTCCACAGAGCTGCATGTCCACAACCAGGAGCTACATCAGCAGTGACCATTCATCCCTGGGATCCACGTCTCCTTCCAACCTCAGAGGACATTCCAAGACTTAGTATAACCAAGTCCCAAGTGAAGACTTTGAATGCATTCCTCAGAGCCTGACTTTTGCACCTGCCAAGGTAGCCTCCCCCAGTTGAGTACAGTGGTAGCAGTGCCTATGATAATTTCAGCACAGAGCAAGGATAGGTCTGTGGTATAAGAACCTCTATGCCTTTCCTCTATGCTTCCACACTTCTTCTCTTGACATTTAAATCCTATTCTGTTCTAAATTAGGTTACTACCCTTAAAATATATCAAAAAGAATTTCATCAGAGACTTGAAGACATTTACTTCAAAAGTTTTGTTTGGTTTTATTGAAACAAAGGATATTGAAACAGTCAAGGCATTAAAGTTACTAAAGATAACTTTAGCATGTAAAAAAAAGAACTAAACCTTCAGCTTTGAACCAGCACAGCCAGCACTCCCAAAATTCTTTGACCATGGATTCACCTGTACTTTGTCATCATTCTTTTAGTCATGGGTGCTATCGTTACTGGGCTTCCTTTAGTGTAATGGTTAAAAGGTCTGGCCCCATATCAGAACTGGCTGGAGTCCCACCTTTTTCACTTAGTAGCTGTGTGACTCTGGACAAATTATTCTGAGTCACATTTGTTTATCTAAGTCACATTGTTTATTATCTAACAGATGTTTCTAAGTCACATTTGTTTATCATCTAACAGATGTTTAATGAGCACTTACCTTAGTTTTCTAATCTGAAAATGAGGTAATAGCATTTTCATCTGGTTTTAGGGGATCATATTATATAAAACATAAAAAGTGTTTTGTGCTACTGCTGAGTGACTTGCTCACTGGTATCATCATAATCATCCTCTCTATCCTGCTAAACTAGTGTGCCATAGACTACCCTCTGGGAAATGCAGTACCAGATCCTTAATGTCAATCTCACTCTATTTGGGTGATTTCTTTTTCATTGATTTTATTCTTAATGCATATATGAACATTTTAAAAGGCCAGCAAAAAGAATTTTCTTGTTAATAGTTTTCCACACACATTTTTAGATACCTTAATGAAAGAATGCCTAAAAATACCTTCCATCTTCCTCCCCACCTTCTCTCCATATCTTCTTCTTCTTACTTCCCTTCCACAGCTTTATTGCCCAAACAGTAATCAATAAAAAAATGATTTTGTCTCATTGTTGTCATAACAGCAACAAAAAGTCCTTAAAAATGAATGTCTGTTTCTTTAGCCTATCTAAATAGTCTCAAACTCTTTTGACCACTTTAAGCCATCTTGTCACCTCCTCTAATCTCTGCATAGGATGGGTCTATTCTGACATAACCATTAAATTATCATTTTCTTGGAACTGAAAGTTAGGTGATTGTGTTTTTCAAACCTAAATTCTCATTGTCTGCAAATTACTCATTGTCGTTAAGAAATTTTTTGTAGAATTACACCCCAAAGGAGTATTATACTGATTTTTCTGTCCTGACTGTCCTGTTGTCCCTGGCCCCTTCTACAGCTAGCACTCCATTTAAAATATCATAAAGATGTGATAAGGATTAAATAACTCTTAGAAATTTTGTTGTTTCATTACTAGTTCCTCATTTACCAATATAAATTTTATTTATTTATTTTTGGCATTACTGTTTTGAGTCAAGTATTTATAAATTATGAAACAGTAGAGGATGGTAGGAATTGTTTAATATTTAAATGTAAACAAATATTTCTTTTGTTATTATATATTAAATATCCATGCATATATTTTTTATTAATGTTTTATGTCTATTGTTTATTAATCCACAGAAGCTGTGGTTGAAATTGAGCCAAAATGGAAATTGTAAAGTTGGTAGATAACCAATAAGGTGAATTTCATCAACCATAAAAATAAGTGTGTTTTGTTCCCAATATGGATATAGATAGATAGATATGAATGACATTGCGATAACAATTATAAGACATATTTTGGATTATTTCTCCAGTAGTATTAATGGGTTGTGTTGAGCACATTCTCATAACTCATCTTAGCTCTGTTCTCTGGCTAGTTGTTCAGTTGACCTTCAGTTACTACAATTCACTTCAAACAAAAAAGATCCAAAATCTCAGAACAGTAGTTTTACATCTATCTTTATATATGCCTGAAGGAAGACAGACAAAAGAAGGAAAATTTTTACGTGTACCTTTTTTCCTATTTATAATTTACTTTTTTTTTAATTGTGCAACATAACATATACAAAGCAAATAATGAGAAAAGCAATAGTTTTCAAAGCACTCTTCAACAAATAGTTACAGAACAGATCCCAGAGGTTGTCATGGGCTACCATACCATCCTCTTAGATTTTTCCTTCTAGCTGCTCCAGAATATAGGAGGCTAGAAGGAATAAGTATTTTTTTTATCATCACAAATCAACTTCTTTTTTCTTATTTGTGAAAAATGCCATATTTACAAAAAAGCAATAAATTTCAAAGCACAGCACAACAATAAGTTGTAGAACAGATTTCAGAGTTTGATATGGGTTACAATTCCATAATTTTAACTTTTTACTTCTAGCTACTCTAAGATACTGGAAACTAAAAGAAATATCAGTATAATGATACAGCAATCATATTTGTTTATTAAACCCTAACTTCTCTGTTAGGTGTTCACCATCACCTTTGATCTTCCTCCCACTCTGAGGGATATTTGGGCTCTGGCCATTCTAACTTACTCATGTTGTAAGTAAATCTAACTTACTCATGTTGTAAGTAATTCTAACTTACTCATGTTGTAAGGGGTCAGGAGATGGAACTAGCTGATGTTCTGGAGAGGCTGGCCCCTCGAGGTTTTAGGACTTACTTTGTCCAGGGACCCATCTGGAGGTTATAGGTTTCTGGAAAGTAACCCTAGTGCATGGAACCTTTGTAGAATCTTATATATTGCTCTAGGTGTTCTTCAGGATTGGATGGAGTGGTTTAGGTTGGAGTTTGGCAAGTTATGATAGGTAGCAGTGTCTAACTGAAACGTCCGTAAGAGTGACCTCCAGAGTAGCCTCTCGATTCTATTTGAACTCTCTCTTCACTGATCCTTTATTAGTACCCTTCTTTTCCCCCTTTTGGTCAGGATGGAGTTGTTGATTCCACAGTGCCAAGGTTGGACTCATCTCTAGTAGATATCTCCCATGTGGCCAGGGAGACTTTCACTCCTAGATGTCATATCCCATGCAGGGGGAAGGTCAGTGGTCTCACTTAGAGTTGGACTTAGAGTGAGGCCATATCTGAGCAACAAAAGAGGTCCTCTAGAAGTAATTCTTAGGCGTACCTATAGGTAGGCTAAGCTTCTCCACTACCTAAATAAGCTTTACAAGAATAGACCTCAAGATCAAGGTATTGATTTGGGTGTACCTAAAATTAGACACAGTATCAGGCGATTTCCCAGTGGTAAAGTTTAATAGCTCCATATTTTTTTCTCCCATCCCTCAGGGAACTTTGCCAATATTTTTTGATTAACTGCTGAATATATTCTAGGATGTATGCAGGCACTTATAATTTATTTTTAAATAAGAATGATTATAGTATAATTTAACATAAAATAGACTTGATGATTTGGCTTTAAAGGACACATTTAAATTGTAACTTTTTAAAAGTTGAAAGCATTAAAACCATACTTGGTAAATCAATAAATCAGTAGTATCCATTAGATTAAGAGGTACTGTATTATTATTCACAGGGATAATTATTCTCTTATAATTAAGACTAAAGTGATAAATTTATTTAAAAAATAATTTAATTTTACATAGTTATGCCTAAATTAGAAGACTTGGTATGTGAAATGGGATGAAATCACTTACTGATCAGTGTATAACACCTACAGAGAAGCTAAATACTTATTTCTTCCGACCTCCAAGTTAACAAAAAAAATACAAAACACAAAAATAAAAATATTTAAATGGCTTACCAGAGAAATCATCGAGAAAAGTAAGTTTACATCATAGAATGCGAATATAATATGTAATCTATAGTAGAGCAAACACTTTAAAATAATGATATTCACTATGTAGAAATTCTAAAAAATTGGATATTATTAAGACATTTGACATCTATGACATGTTAACTACAAAGATGGTGGTGAAGTTTGAACCAGTTAACTACGAAAAATACGACATAGGAAAAGGTTTTCTTTTTTCATAGATTGATATTTTAATATCAGCCTTCCTCAGAAATTACTAATTGCAAGAAGTAGAATGAAATTCCAAAAAAGTCTATACAGAAAGAGAAGGGGCTTATGGATTTAAAAATATATATATTCTGTGCTTGATCTTGCTTCTCTAGATGGGGTTCTCTTTTCTTGGTGATGATTAGTATACATTTGCAGATGTTCTAGTTTTCCAGTGAGGCTTTAGACAGAAATGAAGATTGTGTCATTGCTAACTGGAAAGAAGGTGACCCTTGTTTTCACGTAGCAGAGAATTTGGCAAAATGTGTCCCGGTGTTGGATGCAAGGCAGAATTTGAAGGCAATGACCTGGGATACCTAGAGGAGGAAATTTCCAAACTAAATGTGGAAAATGCAACCTGGTTGTTCCTTGAAGGTTATAGTTAAATGCAACAGGAAAGAGAGAAGCTGAGAACTGAACTCTTGGGTGCAAGGAAACCAGACACTGATAGCTTAGAAAATTCTGAGCTTTTAGAAAGCGAGTCTCCAGAGAATAGTGCCCCATTTGAGGATTTAACCAAACATGGAACCAGTCAGCCATTTCAGCACAAGCTAGGATTGGAGATGGAATTATCCAGAAAGGCTTTGTGGAAAATTCTATCATCTGATGGTTATGATCCCTGTATACTGCATAGAAAACCAACAAGTTTCTTGCGAGATCTGTATGAATGGAACCACTACCAATCTGGTCAAAAAGAGAGAAAAGGGACAAGATTGAAGGAAAAATTTCTTCAAAGGCAGAACCATGGAAGCTAACATCTGAAGCCAAGAAATCTCAGGCAAGGAGAGCAGACCCACCTGTCCACGTGAAAAGGGTGAGTTTGCCCCGGAAATAGAGGGCGGGCCATATGCCTCAATGTTCAGGAAGAGTTTGGGTGCCCCAGGCCTCATAGAAAGTGGACCATATTCCTTGGGGTTGGGGGAAGCCACACTGCCATTCCAGTGTTCTGGGGGGATTGAGCATGTGCCCTGGAAATGGCAAAGAGTCCATATGCTGCCCTGATACTCGGGAAAGGGTAGAGTTGAGAAAAAAGGTGGTTTCTCCAGCATCCCCCAATTTTACAACCCTCATCCTAGCTTTTGGAAAGAACAAGGCCACTGCGTAAGCCCTTAGAGAGGATGGGACTGCTGTTCTCTGAAGCCCTGTGGAGGAAATGTCATTTGATAAATACCTCTCAGACTTTGAAGTCTCATGAAGTATTCCCTGCAAGTTTCTGAAACTGTTTGTGTCCAGTGACCCAGTTTTCCTTTCCTCCCTATGGCAATGGGAATTTCTATCCTATGATTGTTCTTCCTTTTTTATATAGGCAGCAGATAACTTGTTCTGAGTTTTCAAGGTTCAGAGCCAGAGGAGAATTTTTACCTTAGAACAGACCATGCCTATAACTGATTTTGATGAGATTTGATATTGTTTTGACTTTGTATTTTATTTAGATTTTTACTGAAATGGTTTAAGGCTTTTGTGATAGGTGATAGGATGAATATATTTTATATATGGAAAGACTATGAGAACATGTCTTTTGGGGGTCTGGAGGGTAGAATGTGCTAATTTTAAGCTGTTATGTACCCCAGAGAAGCCATTTTCTTTCAATCCTGATCAAATTTTGTAGGGCCAGATCTTTTATTTAGGGTGGAACCTTTGATTTAGGTTGTTTCCATGGAGATGTAGCACACCTAATTGTGGATGTGACCTTTTGATTAGATGGAGACTTGAGTGACTCCACCTACTCAAGTTGGTCTTGATTAGTTTTATTGGAGTTCTTTAAAGGGGGAAACATTTTGGAGTTGCTAGAGAGCCAGTGGAGATGTAGACTTTTGGAGATGTTTGGAGTGCTGAAAGCAAGAGCAGATGCCTAGACACAGACATTTCGAGGTGCAGAGCCCCTCAGACATTGCCATGTGCCTTCCCATGAGATGCTAAGCAAGCCAGAATCAGTTGTGTCCCAGAAAGGTAAATGGCCCGCAGATTGAGAAAAACTTCTCAACCAAAAGGAGGAAGAGTGAAATGAGACAAAGTGTCAATGGCTGAGAGATTCCAAACAGAGTTGAGAGGGTATCCTGGAGGTTATTCTTATGCATTAAGTAGATATTACCTTGTTATCCAAGATGTAATGAAGAGGCTGGAGGGAACTGCCTGAAAATGTAGAGCTGTGTTCCAGTAGCCATGTTTCTTGATGATGACTGAATAATGATATAGCTTTCACAGTGTGACTGTGTGATTGTGAAAACCTTGTGTCTGATGCTCCTTTTATCTATCTTGTCAACAGACGGGTAGAACATATGGAATAAAAATAAATAATAGGGGGAACAAATGTTAAAATAAATTTAGTTTGAAATCCTAGTGTTCAATGAAAGGGAGGGGTAAGGGGTATGGTATGTATATATATATTTTCTGTTTTCGTTTTATTTTTCTGTTGTCTTTTTATTTCTTTTTCTGAATTGATGCAAATGTTCTAAGAAATGACCATGATAATGAATATGCAACTATATGATGATATTGTGAATTACTGATTATATATGTAGAACAGAATGAGCATTTGTTAAGAATGTTTGTGTTTCTTTCTTGTAATATTTTTTTAAAAATTAATTTAAAAAAAATGAAGTCCCACAGATGCTTAGGGAGGAAACCACTGGCATCAGAAGCTGGCAGCAACACAACTGGGAACAAGGACCAACAGATACCAGCCATGTGCCTTCCCACGTGACAGATATTGGCCTTTCTTGAGTCAAGGTTTCTTTGTCTAGGTGTCTTAGTTTGGACTTTTTTATAACCTTAGAACTGTAAACTTGTAACTTAATAAATTTCCTTTTAAAAAGCCATTTCATTTCTGGTATATTGCATTCTGGCAACATTTAGCAAACTAAAACACCAAGATAATTACAATCGCTATCATTTATACAAAGGTGACAGTTGGCTTTGTAATAGAAATGGGCATAGTAATGGGTCAGTAAGAATATTATTAGATCTCAGCAGTCAGTCCATACCTTCTGCTTGGGCAAAGTGGGAAGCATACTTTACAGTTTTACCCTTTTCCTGACATCCATCACACCACCTTCCTTTTTGAAGAATTTAGCAAATCTTTCAAAGAGAGGAAGTTTCATGGTGAGGAGTCCCTGATTTATGGTGGGGTCATTTTGATCTGGGACAGGCATATTAGCTATTTTCATTATCCAGGAAGAATCAATGAAATTATTATCAGTGGGTTTGTTGTGTATCTTCTTTGTTTTCCCTCAAGCCTTTATTTGTGACAGAGTACACTCCTCTGTAAAAAGTGATTCTGACTTTTGCAGTGGAATTATTTAGGGAGAGGGTACCTTAGTGCATAGTGTTTTTATATGGCTAGCAAAACTTGATGGCTAAGCTAGAAGAGTTGCAGTCCCGTAATCACGTGAGATAGGAGAGAATGCCTAAGGAAGAGCAGAGTGCTGCCCATGGTGTCTGACCTTTTTCATGACCTTGGCTCTTCAGCTCCTCTTTATAATGACCCTTCTTCATTTTCATTGTTTGACGCCCAGCTATTGCCAGACTGTCTCTTTCTTTCTCTGTTTCTCTGTCTCTCATTGTTTCTCACTTTTTTTAATGTCCTTTGACTCCACAAAGGATTTAGCGGCCCTCATATTTTAGGGTTTCTTTTAAACCAGAATTCAAGGTCATAAGTTTCTTAAAAGACTGGTGAAGTTGGGTAGTTATACCAGCCCTGCTCAACCCCCCCAACTCAGCCTCACTGTGGATGAGTATGGTAGGATGAATTATGTACTCCAAAAACAAGCACATTTTCTTAATCTGCATTCCTGTGGGTGTAAACCCATTGTAAATAGGACTCTTGAAAATTATTTTTGGTTAAGGTGTGGCCCCACTGAATCAGGGAGGGTAGTATTCAGATTACTAGAGTTCTTTATTAGCAGAAGAAATTCAGACATAGTCAGAAAAGGCCACAGATAGGAACTAGAAGTCAGCAGGAATCTAGAAGAGGAAGGAGAGAACATTGGCATGTAATGGGGAAGCCAAGGAACCCAAGGATTGCCAGCCAGGAGGAAGCAAGCCTTCAGGCCTCCAAAGCCATGAGACGCTAAATTCCCATTGTTTAAGCCAACCCATTGTGTGGAATTTATCATAGCATCCTGGAAACTAAGACATTTTTTTGGTACCGGAAAGTGAAGTATTGCTACAGCAAATACTAAAAACATGGAAACAGCTTTGGAATTGGGTAATGGATAGAGGCTGGAAGAATTGTGATCCACTTGATAGAAGAAGCCTAAATTCCTTTGAAGAGACTGTCAGCAGAGATGTGGTTATTAAAGGCATTTCTGGTGAGGCCTTAGAAGGATATAATGAGGAAAGGTGATGTTTGTTAGAAAGTAGCGGAGAACTTCATGCCCTAGTGTTGGACTGAAAGTGGAACTTGTAAGTGATATACTCAGATATTTAGCTGAGGAGATTTCCAAGCCGAATGTGGAAGGCACAACTTATTTTCTCCTTGCAGCCTATAATAAGATGCAAGAGGAAAGTAGTAAGCTAAGAATTGAACTCTTTAGCTCAAAGAAATCAAAAATCAGTGTTCTGAGAAATTCTTATCCTACCCAGGTAGGGTACGCTGTGAGGCTAGACCCAGAAGCCACTCTGTCAGGCCCTCCCAGGGTTGAGTCACAAAGGGTCAGGGTTTAACTGAGCAAACCCTTGCTAAAGTGGATGTGGCTGAACATGAGTCCAGGTAACCGTTTCAGAGAAAGTGATGATTGAAGATGCAGTTTTCCAGGAAGGATATGTAGGAAGTCTTTTTCTCTGATGGTTTGGACCCATTTGAGTTGTAAGCAGAGCTGACAAGGTTTTTTCCAAGATTTATATGAACAGAAGCATTACTAGCCTGAACTGAAAGAAACAGAGAAGGGATGAAATTGAAGGATGACTTCAAGAGTAAAATTATGGAAACAGAATTTTGAGAGAAAAGATAACCAGAGAGAGGGGCTGCCTCATGCAAGTGGAAAGGGTGGGTGCATTCCCCTTTCGGTCAGCTCGTCCTTGTTAGGGCCATGCTTATTTTTGGAGCTTGTGTCTCACAGTGCCAGGGCCAGCCATGTTCTGCGATGATAAGGTTAGTTGTATTTTATGTTGTTAGTTGTCAGATTTGTATTCCTGGAAATTATGTCCCATGCTGGGGGGCAGGTTCAGAGTTTGGCTTAAGGAGAGACCACATTTGAACAACAGCAGAGATCTTCTGGAGATGGCTCTTAGGCGCTAATTCTAAGTAGGTTTAGTTTACTGTTATAGAAATAAATTTCATAAGGGCAAGCCTTAAAATTGAGGCCTTGGCTTCCTGGGGAATTCCTAAGAGTTTTATTTTTCCCAGTTTCTTAAGAGACTTTGCAGACATTTTTTACTTTTTGCCCTAAACACTCTGAAATGTAGAGTATAAGACGTTAACTTGTACAAAACATTAAGATTTTATTCCTTATTCCAGGTTTTATATTAAATAAAGTTTAATTAGGTTGTTTAATTTACTAGACAGATTAAATTACTGCAAATTTTGGATGAAATAAACATTTTTATCTTACACAAAAGCTAAAGCTTTAAAATGCGGACAATATTATTTTGTACATTGTATATTGTTTTATCTTGTTTTTAACTATATCAGTTTCATTATATTTTTTAATTGGAGTTTGAGGGTTATGTAAAGAGTGAAGTACCTCAGAATTTAATGATAGCTTTTTTAAAATAACTAAAACCATGATTAATAGCATCATACCATTATTGAACATTATATAGAGTAGTATTAGGATATAACATTGATAGTGAGAATACTGTTAAATTTTTAGGAATTTACATAATGTTTAAATATATGAATATTTTGTTTATTTGTTTAATTAGTAACAAGATAAAAATTTTAAACATTATATTTCAAACACTTTTTATGCAATAGGTTAAGTTATTTTAGTACCTTAGCGCCTTATTTATACAAGGTGAAAGAACAAATTGTTTGTAACAGTTTATTCCTAACAGTGAAAAGACTTTTTTTTAAAAAATAAAGGATAATGCCAGCATAAACATTAATAAGGATATTATTTTGATATAAAATATTTTAGACACAAAATTTG
>PVIY010046525.1:0-18420 GCA_004026745.1 Myrmecophaga tridactyla | reverse complement strand
GATGATGATTGAACAATGATATAGCTTTCACAATGAGACTCTGTGAATGTGAAAACCTTGTGTCTGATGCTCCTTTCAGCTACTATATCAACAAAAGAGTAGAACATATGGAATAAAAATAAATAATAGGGGGAACAAATGTTAAAATAAATTTAGTTTGAAATGCTAGTGATAAATGAAAGCAAGGGGTAAGGGGTATAATCTTTTTTTCTCTATTATCATTTTCTTTCTTTTTCTGATGTCTTTTTATTTCTTTTTCTAAATCGATGGAAATGTTCTAAGAAATGATGAAATGCAACTATGTGATAATATTAAGAATTACTGATTGTATATGTAGAATGGAATGATATCTTAATGTTCTTTTGTTAAGTTTTTTAATTAATAAAAAAGTTTATAAAAAATAATGGGCTGAGGAACAAAGGAAAGAGCATAAAATGGGCTCTGCCTTTAAGGGGCTGGCAGTCTGGTCCAGAGCTTCACCCCCAGCATCCTTTTCCTTAAATTCGAGTTTGCTGTTGCCTTCTCTTTGTCTCAGAAGTAGGATAAATGACAGCACAATTAAAAGAGGTTGTATCATTTCATACCCCAAAATAGTATAGTATATATTTGTGTGGTGCTTTACAGCTTACAAAACATGTTGACAACATTAACTTATTCTGTTCAGAGCTCCACAGGCCTAAGACGAGAGATTTGGAAGAACAGATAGCTAGCAGACTTCAGCAAACTGAAATACTATACACTGAGCACAGCTGGTAAATCACGTCACTCCTCTGCCTTCCGCTCTGAGAAGATGGAGAATTTAGCAAGAGGACTGGGAGGGCTTTAAAGAGGGGAAAGGGATCGGCAAGGAGGACATTTGAGGAAAGGACAGGGTAGGTACAAGAAATAGTGGAAGCTTTCTGACTGGGGATTTTAATCGATCCTGACATTGCCCCAAATTGGCTGTGCATGTTGGGTCACCTCATTTTTTTCAACTGTAAAATGAGAGATTTAACTAGTTGCTCTCCTAGGTCTTCTCTACCTCTGACATCTTATTTCTGTGAGATGAGTAAAAAGGAAGAGTGATACTTTCCACTGTTCTTCAGCTCCATTGAGGACTGAAAATAAGGTCATGAATTGAAAGTACAACATGAAGCCTTTAGGTTAATTAGAAGCAGCTTTAGATAAAGAGAGTTGCTCTTCCATGGTGCTCTGGCAATCAAGCCAGGAAGGAGCTAGTTGGCATTTTGCCTCTGGGCTGCTCCTGCTAGGGCAGGGGCTCTTGAATAGCTGTTGACCTCCTTGTATTGGGTTGGCTGGTCTGCCCATGAGGCTCCCACCTGGGCTTGCAGAACCTACTGCCCTGTTCTCAGATGGGCTTGGCTGTTTCTCTCCTGCACGTTGTTCACCCGCATTGTGCAGGTGCCCTGATAGCAGCTAGTATGCCCATGATTTCGAGGGCAGCTGAGGCTGGCAAAAACTCTGTGGTGTGGGAAGGCTAAGACATGGAAAGGACTGGTCTGAAAGAAACTTTGGCTCTGGCCCCTCCAACCATTTGTCCTATAAAGTTGAGCAGATTCCACTTGTAGAGTGATGGGCTGGGTGCGATGTTCTCTGCATCTTTTCCTGCAATTCTGTGGGTTCTTCAGGCTCAGGCCAGGTGTCCTTCAATGTCAAGGAATATGGTTCTTCAGGAATATGGTTATGTTTTGGCAGGTGATATGTTTGCTCTATCCCTATTTTATTTTGAGCATCTAATCCAACACCCAATGGGTGCCAGAATGTCTGTTCTCACTTTCCCTGCAGGTAAGAGCTGCACCTCAGTATGAGCACATGAGCACCCCAGTAGTTGGTGGCCTTTGGTCTGTTGTAGGAGGTGACTCCATTATTGGAAAGTTCTCCCTTCTTTCTGATTGCCTGGAATGGGTTTCTTATAGCTTCTCTCTACTGGTCCTGGCTCTGCCTTCTGGCACCACTGACTTGTCTGTTCACAGGTCGCTGTGAGTTACTGTGCCTCCTGTGTACCAGGGCTGAGGACCCTTATATCCTCACCTCCTCAACCCCAGTTTCTTCTCTGGACATGACAGTTCTAGCTCCTGTGGTGATAATCTGACTCTGGGATCCTTGCAGATTGGGCTGCTGTGCGCAAGGCTGTCAGCATCCTGAGAATAGAGGACAGGGAAGCTGAGAGAACAAGACCCAGGGCTCAGCACATCACTCAGACTATGAGAGACATAATCTGAAGAACTAGGGGTGGCGTGAGAACCCCTTCTCGCAACATTCTGAGAGTGCTCTTGTCACTACCCCACATGCTTGTCCAACCTCATGTTGGACGTCTCTGCAAGAAGGCTGGTTCACGTCCATCTTGGGCTTGTGCAGCCTGAGTGTGAATCCGTGGGGTCCTGTAAGAGTTCCTACCATGTCTTTGCACTTAGAGATCCTTTCCAACCAGGTGAACCCCTTTTGAATCCTGACTCTGTCCCCTGATGCCCTGACTAGTCCCTTGCAAGAAATATAGGAGTCTGAAAAGAGGAAAATAGCCTTCCCAAACTGGGACTGAGACTCTTGGAAAGAGGTTCTTTGAGACCCTGTGTGCTTGGCCCTGTGCTGCGAGCTGTGGGTGCAGCAGTGAATAAAACAAGTTTCTAACTCTGTGAGGACAAATCTGGAAGCAGAATTTAATTTCACTTGGAAAAGAGGTTGTATGGATGATGGTTCTCAATTGTTAGGGGACATCGGAATCCCATGGAGAGCTTGTAAAAGTGGGTGCCAGTGATTTTTCCAGCTCTGTTTTGTCTACCAGAAGAGCTCTTGACTCAGTAAGCCTGGGATGGAGCCCGAGAGAATTTGTGTTTTTATTAAGCTCCCAGTGGAGGCCAGTGCTGCTAGTTCAGGGACCCCCATGGAGAACCAGAGCTTTCATATTTCCAACGGGTTCTGTGGATGATTCCCCAATGACAAGTAGTAACATCCCTTTGTAGAGCTGTTTGTCTCCTTGGTTTTCTCATTATGAAGCGGAGATGCTTAATGTCCCTTTGCAGAGTTGTGATTAGAAAAGCAGTGAATATGGCTGCTCTTGGGAACTTCTCTCCTTGGAGATCAAAAGTTCCTCAGAGTACTGGCATGGTACAGGGAACAGCCCTTGAGAAGAAAAACAGTAGATCAGGGTGGAACAGAAGACTCAGTTCAACCCTGGGAAAATATCAGAAATCTCAGTGATATTTTAATATTATGTTCTCTGAGATCTGTCTGGGTAGAAAGCTATTTCAACAGCATTTTCTCCATTGCCTCCATCTCTTTTCAGAATTGAGAAAGAGATGAGTCACCTTCTGTTCATGGTATTGGTGCTTCACTCCAGTCGGGAGACAATGGGATGTCTTTCCAGAAACATGTGGATGATGAAATATTTCCAAGAAAGGAAGCCTGGATTTCACATTCCCCATCTTCCTCTTGAGTTCCATGGGTCATTCCCTGAACTGTTGAACTAGGGATAATAATGAAGGCAATGTGCTTGTCTGGGGACTCACACTGTGAGCCTTTCTTCCCTTCTTATGGCCCTGGGAACCTATTTCCTAAACCCCTGCATCTGACCGTGAGTGGCCAGCCTCAGGTCCTCAAGGCAAGGCCTTGCCAGCTCAGGTTTGGTGCCAGCTGAAGACAGTGGGAGATGCAGGGCTGGACTGGAGAGTGTTCTAGTTTGCTAGCTGCGGGAATGCAACACACCAGAGACGGATTGGCTTTTTTTTTTTTTTTTAATTTGCATATGGGCAGGAGGCATCTGGGATCGAACTCCAGACCTCCAGCACGGGAGGTCGGAGCTCTGCCTGCTGAGCCACGGCAGCCACCCCGACGGATTGGCTTTTAATAAAAGGGGATTTATCTTGTTAGTTCTTCAGAGGAAAGGCAGCTAACTTTCCACTGAGGCTCTTTCTTACGTGGAAGGCACAGGATGGTCTCTGCTGGTCTTTTCTCCAGGCCCCTGGGTTCCAACAACTTTCCCCGGGGTAACTTCTTTCTTCATCTCCAAAGGCCTGAGCTGAGCTGCAGGTGCTGAGATGAGGAATGCCAAGCTGCTTAGGTGTGCTACGTTGTGTTCTCTCATTTAAGCACCAGCCAATTAAGTCAAACGTCACTCATTGCAGCAGACACACCTCCTAGCCGACTGCAGATGTAATTAGCAACAGGTGAGGTTCACGTACCATTGGCTTATGTCCGCAGCAACAAGACTAGGTATGCTCACCTGGCCAAGTTGACAACTGAATCTAACTAACACAGAGAGGCAACTACCTTTTCATCCCTGCTGTGGTAGCCCCTGCACACTGCAGAGGATGATAGAAATAGAAAAGAAAGAGATGGAGAAGTTAAATAAGAGAAAATGAGTAAAAACCCCATCAGTGGGATAATTCCTATAAATATGCTTGGAAACATCAGTGTGAACCCATGATCTCTTTTTTATCTTCCAAAAAAATATGTATTACTTAAACTAACACCCTGTGCAGGGATTTTCTAGGTAGCTCATCTTTTCTGGTAGGCCATATTGTGCTTGCCTCTCCTGGGGGTTCATTGACCTTTGGGTCTGTATGAGCAGCAAGTGCTCTACAGATGGTATGATGCCTCCCTCCTGTGGACCTATCACCCAGCTTCAACAATAATCAGCATTTTGCCAACTTGTTTTGTCTACTGTATTCCTCCAAGTTGTTTTTTTTTTTTTTGGCAAGAGTATTTTCAGTCAAAATTCAAGCATATGATTTCACTCAAATACTTTAAGATATACCTGTAATAGTTAAACGATGTTTTTCTTTTTACTTTAATCCAATGACATTGTCATGGCTAAAAAAGTTAACTTTAATTTTTAAAGTTGACCTAACACCCAGTCCATGTTCAATTTTCCTTGATTGTCTCAAAAGTGACTTTTTAGAGTTGGCTTGTTCAAATCAGGATCCAAACAAAGTCCATACATTATGTTTGATTACTGTACTCTCTAAATCTCTTACTCTGATAGTCCCGTTGCTCCTTTTTTTTTTTTTACACTATTTATTTGATGAAGAAAACAGGACATTTGTCCAGAGAACGTCTTTCACTTTGATTTTTGCTGAGCACTTCCTCATGATACTGGTTTTTTGTTTTATTTATTTATTTGTTTGGTTTTTTTCCCTGGTCCCTCCATATTTCCTACAAACTTCTGGTTCGATCAAGATGAGAATAGATTCAGATTCAATTTTTTTGGCAAGAATGCTTCATTGGTGGTGGTGTATACTTCATACTACATCCCATAAGGAGACACCAATGTCAACTTGTTGCACTTGACTGATGAAAAGATTGATCAGGAGATTCAGATGTTATCAGTCTGATTTATCTATTAATAAAATCCCTATCAACCTTTTAACATTCACTGATGATCCTTGCCTAGATACACTATTTAATTAGGGGCTATAAAATAGTGATTAGCTGAAATTCTTCTATAAAGAAAAGTTTCTATTAACTGTGATTATCCTGAAAATCAGTTTGTATAAAAAAGTGAGATAACAGCTTCTCTCCCCCTGTATTTATCAATCTTTAGAATTAGGTGCCCAAGCAACTTTCTTTTGTTTTGTTTTTGTATCATTATGAACTCATGGATTTAAACATACTTGAGTCTGTCATTAGTGACTGGATAAATGAATTGTGGTATCTGTATATACAATGGAGAATTATTTGTTCATAAAGAGGAATGAAATACTGATACATGCTACAACTTGGATGACCCTGGAAAACATTATAAGCCAGACACAAAATGTCACATATTTAAATTACTTGATATATCCAGAGTAGGCAAACTCATAGAGATGGTAAGCAGATTAAAGGTGACAGTGGATGGGGAGAGGGAAGAATGGGAAATAATTATTTAATGGGTACAGAATATTTTTATAGAGTAATGAAAAAGTTTTGGAACTAGAGAAAGCTGATTAATACAACATTGTGGAGACACTAAATACCACTGAATCACACACTTAAAAATGGTTAATTGCATGTTATGTGAATTTCAGTTGAGTAAAAAAATTTTTCTAAAACATATGTGATATATTTTAATTCCTTTTGATGTTCGATTGTCCTGTCTCTGGCTGGAGGTAACCCCTTCACATTGGCTCTTACATCCTTCTGACGTGATTCAAGATAACTGGCATACAGATTTCTCAGTTTTATCTTGTAGATTTTCTGTCCTGGACCTGAAATTGGCCATTTCTCCAAGGAGCCCTGGTTCCGTTTAGTGGGAAATGGTGTTTGGAGACCACAATCTGCCCATGATGGATGTTCAGTGCTACTGGGGTGTCATTGTTTCTAGGACTTTTATTGTATAGATGTGGGAAGTATATATTTTTAGAAAGATAAAATAGATAAAAAATTCACACTGATGTTTTCAAGTAGATCTACAGGAAAAATCCCATAGATGGGGTTTTTACTTACTTTCTGTGATTTGATTTTTCTCTCCTCTTAAACACAAAAAATCTTAATTCTTAAGAATTTGGCATTCTTTCTATTTGCATGATGAGTATAAATGTATATGTGTACATTCATTTCAAAATAATAATATAGAAATTTTTACTGATAGTCATACTACTGATGTAGGTCAAGATTTCCTTGTGGTTCCTTTTGTCCTTAGGTTATATATTTCTAGGGATGAAGTTCTATATTTTAGAGTCATTACAAATAATCTCTGTGTGATTAAGATACCACTAAGATGATATACAATTAAGCTCTTTTTTCTTTCCCAGTTTCTGTTCTGTTTATAAGGATTGCTTTTTGGTCAGTTATCTGTTGCCGCCATCATATGTACAATAAATCCACGAAAACTCTGGCTTTAAACAGCAATTTTTTATTCTCTTTCACACATCTACACACTGGCTAGAAGTCATTCACTGATCTAGGCTGGGCGGATAATCTAGGTCTGCTCCACATGTCTTTCATCCTCCTTGGACTAACAGGCTAGCTGGAACATGGAACCGTGGCAGTAACAGATGTATAAGAGGACATGCCTGTGCTGGATTGAAAGGATGTATGTCCCCTAGAAAAGCCATGTTTTAATCTTAATCCCATTTTGTAAAGGCAGCCGTTTCTTCTAATCCCTATTCAGTACTGTATGTTTGAAACTGTAATTAGATCATCTCCCTGGAGGTGTGATTTAATCAAGAGTGGTTTGTTAAACTGGATTAGGTGATGACCTGTCTCCACCCATTTGGGTGGATCTTGATTGGTTTACTGGAGTCCTATAAAAGAGGAAACATTTTGGAGAATAAGAGATTCAGAGACAGCAGAACAGAACAACATAGACACGAGAAGCAGAGTCCATCATCCAGTGACCTCTGGAGATGAGGAAGGAAAATGTCTCCTGGGGAGCTTCATGAAACAGGAAGCCAGGAGAGGAAGCTGGCAGATGATGCCGCGTTCACCATATGCCTTTCCAGAGGAGAGAGGAACCCTGACAGTGTTCACCATGTTCCTTTCCAGATGAGAGAGAAACACTGACTGTGCTTGCCATGTGCCTTCTCACTTGCGAGAGAAACCTTGAATTTCATTGGTCTTCTTGAACAAAGGTATCTTTCCCTGGATGCCTTAGATCGAACATTTCTATAGATTTGTTTTAATTGGGACATTTTCTTGGCCTTGGAACTGTAAACTAGCAACTTATTAAATTCCCCTTTTTGAAAGCCATTCCATTTCTGGTATATTGCATTCCAACAGCTAGCAAACTAGAACAATGCCTAATCACACAAGTACATTTCATGCTTCTGCTTATGACAGATCTATTAATATTCCTCTGGTCAAAGCAATTCATGGCTGAACCCAAAGTCAAGTGGTGGTTTTACAATCGCTGTGGCTAACAAGTTACCCCAAAACTTAAGGCTGTAAAACATCTATTATTTGCTCACAGATTCTGTAGGTGAGGAATTCAGGCAGGGCACAGTGGAAATGGCATATATCTGCTCTACGTGTTTGGAGCTTCAGCTGGCAGAAGGTTGGGGAGTGGAATCATCCAAAGGCTCACTCATTTGCATGTCCAAAACTTATTTCTCGGTGTTCTTTCCCCATGTGGTCTAGTTTGGGCTTCCTCACAACATGGTGATTGGGTTCCAAGGGTGAGTGTCCAGAGAAAGAGGGAGGTGACGACTGTACCACATTTAATGACCTAGCCTTAAAAGATGTGCTGTGAACAGGAGATAGAAATAGGGTAAGATATTGGGTAATTGGAACTGAAGGGATACAAATTGTGCAACAAGACTGAATGTAAAAACTCAGAAATGGACAGCACAATACTACCTAACTGTAATACAATTATGTTAAAACACTGAATGAAACTGAATGTGAGAATGATAGAGGGAGGAGGGCTGGGGGCACAAATGAAATCAGAAAGAAAGATAGATGACAAAGATTGAAATGGTATAATCTAGGATTGCCTAGAGTGTATAATGACAGTGACTAAATGTACAAATTTAAAAGATGTTTTTGCATGAGGAAGAACAAAGGAATGTCATTACTGCAGGGTGCTGAAAATAGATGGTAATTAATATTTAAAAATTTCAACTTATGTGTGAGACTGAAGCAAAAAATGTTTATTTGGTACAAAATTTATATTTTGACTAGTGCATTTCCTAATATAATTTATGTAGATAGCTTGGTTGAACAACATAAGTACATGGAACCTTGGGTAAGACATGAGATTTTTTATTTCGTTCTTTTTTTTTTTGTTATTTTATTTTATTTTATTTTTTGTTGTTGTTTTTTTTTATTTTTAAAGACATGAGATTTTGTTGGTTTATCCAGAATGATGCCCTGATGAATCCCAGAGTGATTTGATCAGTGAGCGGAAAAGTATTTGCAAAGTATTAGAATGGTGAGAACGGGGGAAAATTCAACCTCCCCAAGTTGAATTCTTGATATTCTCACCAGCAGTGTGGACAACCAAAGCAATAGGCCGAGCCCCCAGTCTTGGGGTTTGTTCATATGAAACTTAACCCCACAAAGGATAGGTCAAGTCTACTTAAAATTAAGCCTAAGAGTCACCCCCAGGAGAACCTCTTTTGTTGCTCAGATGTGGCCTCTCTCTCCAGCCAACACAATATGGAAACTCACCGCCCTCCCCCTGTCTACATGGGACATGACTCCCAGGGGTGTGGACCTTCCTGGCAACGTGAGACAGAAATCCGAGAATGAACTCGGACTCAGCATCAAGGGATTGAGAAAACCCCTAGAATGAGCTGAGACCCAACATCAAAGGATTGAGAAAATCCTCTCCACCAAAAGGGGGAAGAGTGAAATGAGACAACGTGTCAATGGCTGAGAGATTCCAAAGAGAGTTGAGAGGTTATCCTGGAGGTTATTCTTATGCATTAAGTAGATATCACCTTGTTATCTAAGAGGAAATGGAGAGGCTGGAGGGAACTGCCTGAAAATGTAGAGCTGTGTTCCAGTAGCCATGTTTCTTGATAATGATTGTGTAATGGTGTAGCTTTCAAAGAGTGACTGTGTGATTATGAAAACCTCGTGTCTGATGCTCCTTTTATCTACCTTGTCAACAGATGAGAGGATCATATGGAATAAAAATAAATAATAGTGGGAACAAATGTTAAAATAAATTTAGTTTGAAATGCTAGTGATCAATGAAAGGGAGGAGTAAGGGGTATGGTGTGTATGTTTTTTTTTCTGTTTTTGTTTTATTTTTCTGTTGCCTTTTAGTTTCTTTTTCTGAATTGATGCAAATGTTCTAAGAAATGATCATGATGATGAATCTGCAGCTATGTGATGATATTGTGAATTACTGATTATATATGTAGAATGGAATGATCACATATTGGGAGTGTTTGTGTTTCTTTTCTGTAATTTTTTTTAATTAATAAAAAAATTAAAAAAATAAACATTAGAGGCTGTCTTTATGTTAAAGACTCTAAAGTTAAAAAACTGGATAAATCGGTACAAATGAAGGTTAGTCACAAGGTTTTCACAATCACAGGGGCAGAAGATAAGGGCTGTACAATCATTATTAGAGATCAAGGCAGCTGGATTACAGTTTAAAGATTTCAGATATTTCCCTCTGTCTACTCCATTATACCAGAAAATAAAAAAGAATATATTTATAGTGATTCAGTAATCAAAATCATCCCTTAAATTCTAATTTCTTGGTTACACATCTGCCACATAAAGTCACAGTTGTGGGTTTTGGGGATTAGGACCCGAGCAAACTGTTGGAGCGGGGAAGGTGTTATTCAGCCTACCTTGGTGATTACTATTGTTGTTGTTGTTTTTCATATTCACTGAAACTATTGTTTAATTCTTCCTTTCTATCCTAAAAATGGCATCTAAACATTTGTTAAATGATATTATTTGTATCAAAACTGAGGTATGGGGAAGTATAAATCAATAACTTTAGAATGCAAGTTGGGTGAAATAAAATATAGAGAAGGGGCGGCTGCCGTGGCTCAGCAGGCAGAGCTCCGACCTGCCGTGCTGGAGGTCTGGAGTTCGATCCCTGGTGCCTCCTGCCCATATGCAAATTAAAAAAAAATATATATATAGAGAGAGAGAAGGCTGTTAAAAAACAAAACAAAACAAAAAAAGATGTGCTGTGTTACTGCTGCCACATTCTACTCATCAACATGGACTCCACTTCATTTTTTTTAAAGAGAAATTGTAGGTTTACAGAAAAATCTTGCAGAAAATTTGGAGTTCTCATAGGCCCGCCTCCCATTATTAACACCTTGCATTAATGTGGTACATTTGTTACAATTGATAAAAGAATACTATTGTAGTTGTACTGTTAACTTAGTCCATGATTTACTTAGGACATACTTTTTGTGTTGTACAATCCTATGGTTTGTTTTCTTTTAAAATTTATTCTAGTAACATATATACAATCTAAAATTTCTCTTTAACCACATTCAAATATATAATTCAGCACTGCTAATTATGTTCACAATGTTGTGCTACCATTACCACTATCCATTACCAATTCTTCACTATCAACTCAAATAGAAACTCTATAATTTTAGCTTTAACACCCACCCAAGTCCCTGGTAACCTATATTCTAGTTTCTGATTCTGTGAATTCGCTTATTCTAATTATTTCATATAAATGAGATCATACAATATTTGTCCTTCTGTGTCTGGCTTATTTCACTCAACATAATGTCTTCAAGGTTTGTCCATGTGGTCACATGTAGAAGAACTTCATTCCTTTTTACAGCTGAATAATATTCCATTGTATGTATATACCACATTTTGTTTATCCATTCATCAGTTGGTGGGCACATGGGTTGCTTTTATCTTTTGGCATTTGTGAATAATGCAACTAAGACCACTGGTGTGCAAATATGTTTGAGTTCCTGCTTTCATTTCTTTTGGGTATATACTAAAAGTGGGATTGCGGGGTCATATGGTAATTCTATACTTAACTTTCTGAGGAACTGCCAAATTGTCTTCCACAGTATCTGCACCACTTTACATTGCCACCAGCAATGAACGAGTGTTCCTGTTTCTGCACATCCTCTCCAAGTTTGTTATTTTCAGTTTTTTAAATAATAGCTATTCTAGTGGGTGTGAAATGGTATCTCACTGTGGTTTTGATTTGCATTTCTCTAATGGCTAATGATGGTGAGCATCTTTTCATATGCTTTTTGGCCTTTTGTATATCCTCTTTGGAGATAATATTTATTCATGTCTTTTGCCCATGCTTTAACTGAGTTGTTTGTCTTTTTATTGTTGAGTTGTAGGAGTTCTTTACATATTCTGGATATTAAACCCTTATTGGCTATCTGATTTCCAAAGATTTTCTCCCATTCTATATGTTGTTTTTCCACTTTCATGAAAGAATCCTTTGATGCACAAAGTTATTCATTTTAATGAGGTCCCATTTATCTAATTTTTCCATAGTTGCTTATACTTTGGGTGTTGAGTCTGAGAAACCATTGCCTAAAACAAAGTCTTGAAGATGCTTCCCTAGGTTTTCATCTAGGAGTTTTATAGTTCTGATTCTTATATTTAAGGCTTTGATTCATTTTGAGATGTTTTTTTAATGGAATATGAGGTAGGAGTCCATTTTCATTCTTTTGCAAATAGACATCCATTTTCCCATTTGTTGAAAAGACTATTCTTCCCCAGTTTTGAACTCCACTTGATTGGGAGTGTCCACGTTCTATAAGACCCTGTGGGAGTGGAAATCTTGCTGAGACAATTTTTGGAAAATACATTCTACCTCTAGTGGAAGGAACTGCAAAGTCCCATGGCATAGGGCAGCATCCACAGAGGGTAAAATAGTGAACAATATAATGCCATTGTTTTCGTTTGCTAAAGCTGCTAGAATGCATTATACCAGATATGGAATAGGTTTTATAAAAGGGATTTATTAAGTTTCAAGTTTACAATTCTGAGGCCATAAAAATTTCCAAACTAAGGCATCCAGAGAGAGATAACTTGACTCCGAAGAAAGGCCGAATGGTGTCCAGGTCTCCTCTGTCACATGGGAAGGCACATGGCCAATGTCTGCTGGTTGTTTCTTTGCTTTTCTGGGACATCTCTGGATTTCTTCTCTTAGCTTCCTTTGGCTGTCTCCAGGTTCTGGCTTGCTTAGCATCTCATGGAAAGTTTATGTCTGCTGGGCTCTGGTTCTTGTCACCTCTCTCAGCCCCTGGGATTCCTGCATTTCCAAATGTCTACATCTCACCTTTCTCTATATTGGCTATCCACACATCTCTGTCAGCACTCCAAGTGTCTCCATATATCTGTGTCTATGTCAGCTCTGTCCTGTCTCTCTCTCCGTGAGCTCCTTTAAGGACTCCAGTAAACGAATTAAGACACACCTTGAATGGGCAGAGTCATATCTTTAACTAATCAAAAGGTCACTCCCACAATTGGGTGTGTCATATCTCCATGGAAACAACCTAATCAAAAGATCCCACCCACAGTATTGAATCAGGATTAAAGAACATGGCTGCCCCCACGAGATTAGATTAGGAAAAAGAAGATGACTTTTCTGGGGTATGTAACAATTTGAAACTGGTACAGTCATCTATCATACTTTTTCTTTTTTATTTAATTTTTAAAATTATGTAAAACTTTCATGTGATTCCAAAGACAGAACAAGGTACACTAAGAGAAGTTTAGTCCATCTTGTTCCTTCTGCCTTATTCTCTCCCTTCTCTGATATGAAATCATTTTAATCATTTTTCCATTCTCTCTTTTTGAAATTGTAAGGAAAAATGCATTTGTTTATCTCGTATATGAAAGGCAGCAGGTTATAAACACTATTCTGTACTTTTAAAAAATTATTATTATTAGAGCAATTGTAGATTTACAGAAACATCATTCAGGAAGTATAGAGTTCCCATATACCCCACTGTATTTTGCTTTTTTTTCCACTTAATATATCCTGAAGATCATTCAACAGCAGACTAGAGAAATCCCTCTGATTCCTTTTTTACATCTGCACAGGGCTCCACCATTTGGATGTGCCATGGTTTCTCCATGAACTCTGGGCTGTGTTCAGTCTTTTGGTCTTACAAATAGTACCACAGTAAAGAACATGGTACATGTTGTTTTATATTTTTGCAGTGTATCTACAGGATAGTTTCCTGAAAATGGGATTGCTGAAACAAAATAATAAATGCACAAGTTGTTTTATTCTGTGTTGCCAAGCCTTGTTAGGGGAAGGGCAGAAGCAGGGGGCTGGTGAGTGGGCTTGGCCATTATTCAGGTGTGAAAAGATGGTGGCTAGACCTAGGGAAGGGTCGGGGATAGTGTCGGTGGGAGTAGTAAAAAGTGCTCAACTTCTGGATATATTCTGAAAGTATAGCCAGCAGGATTTCCTGAAGAGTTAGCTATGGAGAGTTAGAGAAAGAAAGGAGACAGGAAGGATCCTGGAGTTTTGACCTGAGCATCTGGTGCACACTGGGAGGAATGGGGTTGCAGTGCACAATCAGGAGTTTGTTTTTGGACAATTTACATTTTAGAGACTTCCAAATAAGATATGAGGTAGGCCGTTGATTATTCAAGTCTGGGCTGGAAAAATAAAGTAGCATTTTACCTGCAGGTGCCTTAATATTTATGTCACTTGGTTCCTACAGGTGCCTTGAGAAAGAGATAAGGAAGAGGAGTAAATTGAGGGAATACTGGAGTTCCAAGAGGGTGAATCAAGTATATTCAATTCAACGAACATTTATCTTATCAAATGAAAAAATACTGGAATGAAACCTCTTGGCCTGAGACCTGGCATTAAATGCCTATTAGTTGGTACCAAGGTTTGTGCCCAGGGCTGGGGATGTAAAGGTAACCAAGATAGTTTAGTATCCCTCAGGCCTCCCATGGACCATGTTTGAATTAAACTTGATGGAAGGTATAGCTCCTGCCTTCTGGGGTTCTGACTTAGTGCCTTATGCCTGGGGAGCCCACTGTGGCCCAGCTTCCTCATCTTTAAACATAGCTGCTAAAACAGATGCAGAATTTAGGGCTCAGACCGGAAAATTAATGTGAAAGGCTTGGCCCATCCCAGGGATTCTGAGTGCAGCTAGTTAGAGATAAAACCCAGGCCATCAGAGACCACAGAACACCCTTCACCACCACCTCTCCCCCAATGGAAAGAGTCGTTCCTCTTTCCAGTTCATGAAATGCCAGGAAGCTCTGTGAAGGGTGTTGACCTTCTGGAGTGAGAGTGAGGTTAGGGGCCTTTTGCCAGAATTTGGGAGTTGGAAACGAGGCAGGAGGGAGGGAGCTCCTGGCCTGCTGCTCTGGGATTGTGCTCTCCTGATAGACAGCTGGGGTAGAAACACCATGGTTTGACTCTGGGATATGTATTTGTTTGGGCTGAAGACCCGGGATGCAGGCTGTGGCACATGGAGCTGGCTGAAAAACCAGCCGGACTGGAGTCGGGCTTTCCTAATGGCCAAGTGTCCATCCAAGCTTCCCTCCTGCACAGAAAGCACTTTTGCAAATGATAGTGCTTAGTGCTGATTGCCTGGCAGTCTGAGACACACCACCCGTTGAGCTGGGTCAGGGCACTTTCTGATAGTTGTGCTGTAGGCTGAGCCTATGAAAGAAAAGGAGGAAGGGAGCAAACAGAACAAGGAAGCGGGCTCTGGGTGCTCCCAACAGGTCAGGTCTGCCACATGGCATCCCCCTGCCCCTACTCCCTACTCCCCAACTTGATGAGGATGCATAGTGGAGCCAAGGGGTTTCTGCTGTCATTGGTACTTGTACCCTCCTGGCCATCCTTGTGTCCCCATGGGCTTGCCTGCCCTGTGGAAACACAGAGACTAAATTGCTGTAAGCCTGTGGTCCCTACTCTGTTCCTACTCAGATACTCAACCCAGCCAGGGCTCCAGGGACAGGTGCCAGAGTCACTCAACCAGGTTCCTTTCTAAAATGGTAACAGACAAGCAAACAAACACCTCTTACAGCTCTGAGTGTGGAGTGAGGAAAGCAAAAATGTCCTCCCTATCCTTAACTCAGAGAGCTAGTGGAGATCCTTGCAGGCAACATTGTCCCTGCTGATTGCTAAGACCCTGACTTGCTGTTCTGGGCCTATTGGGCAGGGCTGAGGACCTGTTTTCAGAAGGACAAAGAAAAAGGAAGCTTTTTTTTTTGAGCATCCACCCCTTTTCTATATTGCCGTATGAATATCCATCACCCTGCAGAGGGAACGTTCAGGCCTGTGGAACGGTGGGCCAATGACCCCAGGAGAGACCAAGGCTGAACCTCCAGGGAAGGTTCAGTAGGGAATGTGAACTTCAGTCAGGTTTCCTCAGCTTTATTTACCTTAGTCCCTACTGGTGGCTCAGGAAACAGCATGAATTTTGGATAAAGATGTGCGTCTTTAAGCATTTAGTAGTAATTGAGGGATTTTGCTTATACACTGTTTTCTCCTCTGTGTAGCTCTAGCCTATAGAAGGTCAGGATAACTGGCTGGGTGGGAAAACTGGAGCTACATGTGATGGGCATTTCCAAGAGCCCACAGCAAGTCTGGGGCAGGATCCTGTAGAGGAGCCTGGGCCTTCAGCTACAGCCTCTCCTTGGTGAATCTCCCTGCTCACATTGGGGCGAGGTAACTTTCATGTATCTAGTGAGAGGGCTGGGCATCCAGTGTGCAGGACTGGTCTACTTGTCACCCATGCTGCCCTGCTCCAGGAATTGCAGTTCCCTGGTAGAGTGGTCTGGGGATGTGGGGCAGGCAGTCTCAGGGGAATAAGTCTCCAGGGACAACAGAAGAGAAGAGCCCAAGGCTCACTGGATAGAATTTGAAGGCAAGGCCTTGCCACAGTGAGACTACGCAGAACAGCTGACTTTTTTTTTTTTAATTTTTATTAATAAAACCAATCAACATACAATATGAGCATTCTTTTTTCTTTTTTATCACATAGTTGTATATTCATTATCATGATCATTTCTTAGAACACTTGCATCAATTCAGAAAAAGAAATAAAAAGAAAACAGAAAAAAAATTAATACATACCATACCCCTTACCCCTCCCTTTCATTGATCACTAGCATTTCAGTCTACTAAATTTATTTTAACATTTGTTCCCCCTATTGTTTATTTATTTTTAATCTGTATGTTTTTTAGCCATGTCTCTTCTCCCTTTCACCAGGCCCCACCCAGGGCTTCTGTTTGAAAGGCACTGCATGCTGATGTCTTCCAAAGCTCTTTCCAGTTCAGGTTCTCCAACACCCAGGAGTCTCTCTATGTCTTCATCCCTAGGCCTCTCCCCATGCAGTGCCATCACTTGCCTCCACACCTGCTCTTCCTGGTGGTTGAAAAGGTAGTGGCTGTTGGGTATGTAATACATCTTTTCTTAGAAAGGCCTGAGCCTGTATTATGATGGCATTATAAACTTTTTATTTTGAAATAATTTCAAACTTACAGGACAGCTGCAAAAATAACACAAAACCCATACAGAGAATCTAGCATGTCCTCCACCCAGATACTCAAATCCACCAACTTTTAACATTTTGTCACATTTGCCATATCATTCTATATCTCTACCTATTTGTCTATATCTGTCTGTCTGTCTATCATCATCTATCTATCTACCTATCTGTATCTCATCAATCACTTAGCTATCCATCTATTTTCTAAACATTTGAGAGTAGATTGTATGTATCAGGTTCTTGAACACTTAATACTTCCATATATATTTCCTAAGAACAGGACATTCACTATGTAACCACTTAAGTGCAGCTATCATGTTTAAGAAATTAAACATTGATATAAAGCTTATAGTCTATATTCCAATTTTTTTGTATGTCCCAGTAATGTCCTTTTCGTCATTTTCTCCTCCAGTGTTAGATCTACTCCAGGATCTTTTCTTTTTTTAATTAAAAATTAAAAAAATTTTTTTTTGCATTTAACTATCATTGTCTCTTTTTTAAAATTGTGGAACGTATATACAGCATAAAAACTTCCCATCTCAGCCACTCCCTTGCATACAATTCAGTGGCATTCATCACATTCCCAGTGTTGTGCTACCCTTACCATCACCCATTACCAGAACTTTCCTGTCAGCTCAAACAGAATCCCTTTTCCCCTCCCCACTCCTTCCCCTGATAACTTGCACCCTACTTTCTGTCTCTGTGAATTTGCGTGTTCTAGTTGTTTCGGATAGGCAAAGTATCTGTCCCTTTGTGCTTGACTTATTTCACTCATGATGTCTTCAAGTTTCACCCATGTTGTAGTATGAATCAGAGCTTTATTCTTTTTTACTGCTGAATTATATTATTTTGAATGTATATTCCATATTTTGTTTATCCATTCTTCTGTGATGGACATGGGGGTTGCTTCTACCTTTTGGCTATTATGAATAATGCTGCTATGAACATCAAGGTATAGATGTCTGTTCGAGACCCTACTTTCAGTTCTTCTGTATATACATAGAAGTGGGATTGCTGGGTCATATGGTAATTTTATGTTTAACTTTTTGAGGGATCAGCTAACCTTTTTTCACAGTGGCTACCCCATTTTACATTCCCACCAACAGCATACTAAGGCCCCTATTTCTCGATACCCTTGTCAGCATTTTTCTTCTTTTTTTGGTTAGTAATCGCCATTTTCATGGGTTTGAGGTGGTATCTCATTGTCGTTTTGATTTGCATTTCTCTAATGGCTAATGATGTTTAGCATCTTTTCATGTGCGTATTGACCATTTATTTATCTTCTTTGGAGAAACATCTATTCATGTCCTTAGTCCATTTTTAAAATTGGGTTGTTTGTCTTTTTGTTGTTAAGTTGAAGGAGCTCTTTATATATTCTGGATATTAAACCCCTATCAATATATGGTTTCCAAATATTCCCTCCCATACTGTAGACTGTCTTTTCACTTCCTGATACTGTCCTTCGATGCATAAAATTTTTTAATTTTGATGAAGTGTAGTTTATCTGTTCTTTCTTTTGTTGCTCTTCCTTTTGATATAAAGAATCCATTTCCT
>PVIY010046524.1:0-18413 GCA_004026745.1 Myrmecophaga tridactyla | reverse complement strand
TAGCTGATTACATCTGCAGTCAGCTAGGAGGCATGCCTGCTGCACTGAATGATGTTTGATTTAGTTGGCTGGTGCTTAAATGAGAGACTCAATGTAGCACAGCCCAAGCAGCTCAGCATACCTCATCTCAGCACTCACAGTTCAGCCCAGGCCTTTGGAGGTGCAGAAAGAAATCACCCCGGGGAAAGTTGTTGGAACCCAGAGGCCTGGAGAGAAGCCTGGCAGAGACCATTATGTGTCTTCCCAGGTAAGAAAGAACCTCAGATGAAAGTTAGCTGCTTTTCCTCTGAAGAACTAACAAAATAAATCCCCTTTTATTAAAAGCCAATCTGGGTGGCTCAGCAGGCAAGAATGCTCGCCTGCCATGCCAGAGGACCTGGGTTCGATTCCTCGTGCCTGCCCATGTTAAAAAAAAAAAAAAAGTAAAAAAACCAATCTGTCTCTGGTGTGTTGCAGTCCAGCAGCTAACAAATTAGAACAGAAGGCTATTCTAGTTATCTATCTGTTCCTATAGAGGGTCTCTGTACTCCTCAAAATACAAAGTATAGATTCATTACCCCGACACTCAAGGTTCTTTACAAACTGTCTTCAATTTACCTTTACAAGCTTTTGTCTCACTACTTGTTTTCATTCACTCAGGACTGCAACCTAACTAAATTACTCACATGATCAGTTTCCCCATATATATCATACATAAGTAAGGAGATTCAAAGTTAGCTGTATAGCACTGCTATCATTCATTTGTATGCTAAAATCTTTTTCTGAAGTCTTCAGCTTTAAATCTTGTTACAAGGCAGGAATTATGATCATTTTATGTATGACATCCAAAATTTGGGGTTTTAAACCCACCACATCAATGGTAAGCCTGAACTTTTTCTACCACTTATATATTAGTGACTATATTCAGTTTGAAGTTATAGATTGGTGCTATATCACTTATTTAGACAGGGAAAGTTATATCTGGGACATACTAAGTTGATTTAAGTTCAATTACTTGGACAAAATTGCAAACATCTGAGAGAGACCATCCTTCTCTATATATGTATATAATCTCTAAAGAAGATAACAATGGAAAAAATACATGCTGTGCTCTACAGCTCAAGGACTTCCAAAAGGAAGAGGTTATTAGAGGAAACCTGAAATACAAGAATGATACACTGAAATACAAGTGATCCAAATGGAAATCACTATAGGGTGAGGAGAGAGGCAAGAGCAATCTCATCAGATGAAAGTATTCACCACAATCTTCACATGAAAGAGTCTAGTAATTTCAAGGAACTATGAGAGATTAAATACAGATATGGTGAAACAAATGCCCCACAGAAGAGCCAGATAGGGCAATAAATCATAGAGCTCTTTAGATGCCATATGGAGGATGTTGCTTTTTTTTTGGGGGGGGGGATTTAAAAAATATTTTTAATTGAAATATGGCACACATCCAGAAAAGTGCATATACCATAAAATGTACAGTTCAATGGTTTTTATAAACTGAAAACTCAAGTCACCAGCACCCAGATCAAGAAACACTGTTACCCAAGGATTTGTCTAGATGATAGAACTGTGGATGATTTTCATTTTCATTTTCATTTTCCTTTTTTGCATTTTCTAAATTTTCTACAATGATTCAGAACAAAAAGAAACATGTTTTTTAAAAACAACAACAACAACAAAAAGAAGCACTATTGCCATCAACCCAGAAGCACCCCCTCCCCCAAAACACACACAAAAAGAGAAGGGATTTCAGTCTATTTTGTTGGCAGTTATATCCCCAGCCCTTAGTACAGTGCCTGGCACAGAGGAGCTACTCAATAAAAATCTATTGAATGAATGAAGCACAGGAAGATTAAATAATTACCATTTGTTTAGTGGTCCAACTAGGTTATGAGTCCAGGTGGGGATTGGCTTCAGCATCCTTGTGTGCAGCCCTTATGCCATGGTGTCCTGTAACTACAGCTCATCCCCTCTGTTGGCTTGAACACCATCCTCCTGGAAGGCAGACCAGCTGCTGTCTGCTCTCCTCTTTTGTTTCATTTTTTAAACTTTTTTTATTGTAAAATATAACATATAATCAAAGCAAAGAAAGAAAAGAACAACAATTTTTTAATCACATAGCTGTATATTCATCATCATAATCATCTTAGAACATTTGCATCAATTCAGAAAAAGAAATTAAAAGAAAACAGAAAAAAATTATACATACATACCACTTACCCCTCCCTTTCATTGATCATTAGCATTTCAATCTACTAAATTTATTTTAACATCTGTTCCCCCTATTATTTATTTATTCTTGATATGCTCAGAAGCAGTGAGGACAACCTGAGCAACAGACTGAGCCCCCAATCTTGGGGTTTGTTCATATGAAACTTAACCCTGCAAAGGATAAGCTAAGCCTACTTAAAATTAGGCCTAAGAGTCACCCCTAAGAGAACCTTTTTCATTGCTCTCTCAGCTAACACAACAAGCAAACTCACTGCCCTCCCCCTCTCTACATGGGACATGATTCCCAGAGGTGTGGACCTTCCTAGCAATATGGGACAGAAATCCTAGAATGAGCTGGGACTCAGCACCAAGACATTGAGAAAACCTACTTGACCAAAAAGTGGAAGAGAGGAAAGAGACAAAACAGTGTCAATGGCTGAGAGATTCCAAATAGAGTTGAGAGGTTATCCTGGAGTTATTCTTATGCATTAAATAGATATCACCTTTTTAGTTAAGGCATAACAGAGAGGCTGGAGGGAACTGCCTGAAAATGTAGAGCTGTGTTCCAGTAGCCATGTTTCTTGAAGATGATTGTATAATGATATAGCTTTCACAGTGTGACTGTGTGATTGTGAAAACCTTGTGATGGATGTTACTTTTTACAGTAACTCAAATGGAAACTATTGCCTTAAGAAGGAAGTCATGTAACTGGAAGTACACATTTTAAGAACCTTTTGGCTGCAGGTCAGGAAATGAATTGAAGGGGAGGAAATGTGACTTCTTACTTGGAAACTCCTTGAAATCCTCATATATTTGTTGACTCTTAATGACTCCTTTATAAAGTTAGAAAAAGGATACATTAATCCTTGGATAATTATAAAAGCCAGTATTATTGTATTGTATTGTTTTGTATATAATTGCATCTCTGACTTCCTAAAGGTGTTAAATTAGAAATACATAAAAAGTAATGATAAACCTAGGGTTTTGGACAAATAATATACAAAGATTTAAGTGATAAAATGTACCCCAAAATGGTAAGGGGATTGAAGGATATGGGAAAATGTGCATGCTACTAGACTTAGTTTGGTATTCCATCAAATATGATTTTGTATATTTAGGATGTTAAATTTGGGGCAGGCCATGGTGGTTCAGCAGGCAGAGTTCTTGCCTGCCATGCTGGGGATCTGGGTTCAATTCCTGGTGTCTGCCCATGGGAAAAAGAAAATTAACCCCATGTTAACCATAAGGAAAAAAGATAAAAATTGTATCCAGGTAGAAATGAGAAGGCATATAATATGGGACAACACATACAAAACCCAAATAAATATAAAAGTAGTCTTTAACAGAAGTGAGAGACAAAAAAATGTATGACTTACAAAAGTTTAATAGCAAAACACCTGAAGAAAGTTCTGTATTTTCATAGTGATTTTAATTGTAAATGGATTAAATTCTCCAGTCAAAAGGCAGAGATTGGCAGAAAGGACATAAAAGAATGACCCAAGTATAAGCTGTGAGAAAAAGATTGACCTTAAATTCAAAGAGACAAGTAAGTTGAAATGGAAAAAATATATATACCATGCAAGTAGTAACCAAAGGAGGCCTGGGATGGCTATATTAATATCAGGTAAAATAGATTTTAAATCAAAAGCAGTTACAAGGTACAAAGATGGCATAATATATTTATAAAGGGGATAATTTCGCAGGAATAGGCAACAATTACAAACATATAAGCACGTAACTGCAAATAACCAAATTATATGAGGCAAATGCAGATTTGAAGGTAGAAATTCATGGCTCTATATTAATGATAGTAGGATAATTTAGCACACAACTATCAATAATGGGTAGATCATCCAGTTAGAAGATCAATAAAGAATTACAGGACTTACCTTCTTAAATAACACTAAATCAATTTGACCTAACAAATATATATAGAACGCTGCAGCAAATGGAAACAAAATACACATTGTTTTTGAAGCACAGGGCTTATTTTCCAGGATAGACCATATGTTGCATCACAAAATAAGTCTTAATAGATTCCCAAATATTGAAATCATACAATGTATATTGTCTGACCAGAACAGAATGAAGCTAGAAATCAATAACAGAGGGAGAAATGGAAAATTCACAAATATGTGGAAATTAAATAACATATTCTTAAACAACCAATGGGTTAAAGAGGAAATCAGATGCAAAATTAAGAAATAATTTGAGGTGAATGAAATGAAAATACAACAGACCAAAATTCTCTCCTAGTCCCACAAGGGACTTTGCAAACACTTTATTTTCTGCCCCAAATACTCTGAAATGCATCACTGCATAGCATTAACTTTTATACAACATTAAGATTTTGTTCCTTATTCCAGGTTCCATATCAAATAAAGCTGAATTACATTGTTTAAATGACTAGACAGATTAAATTAGATCTTGCAAATTTTGGACAAAATAAACATTTTACTTTTATCTCATGCAAAAGTTAAAGCTGTAAAATACAGACAAAATAATTCTTTACCCTGCATATTGGTTTACCTTAGTTTTGACCAGATTCATTTCATCATATCTTTAATTGGAATTTTTTAGTTTTTAACCATTGCTGTGTGGATCCATATTAACTTTCAGAGCTGGAGAATCAAATCTGAATTTCAAGTGTCACTGATATTTAAAGTTCCAGGGAACTACTGGCCTATACAAAGAGTAAAGCACCTCAGAATTTAATGATAATACTTAATACTTACAATCTGAGCTTTAATCTTTAAAAACATTTTTAAATGTTCTTTCAGAAATAAAAACATTAGACAGCCATTTTATGTTAAGAAACCATAGCAGAAATTTTGTTCTGTTTCACTTTTATACATTTTCCAGAGTTATGTTATTTAATGGATAAAATAGAGCATATATATTTGTTCAACCTTTCCTTTAAATTTGAGCACAGCCTAACCTAGATCCAACCAATCTGGGCCTCAATACATGTTCCTTGACAGGGCAGATGTATGTACAGTTGATTGAACAGAGGACGTTTCTATTCCCAGCAGCCACACACAGTGCACTTATGAGCACTCAAGTTTTTAGGACCATATCTATTGCATCCTTGTAGCATCTTTGTATTATTTCAATAATTATTCTTAGTTACAAAAATAAAATTGAGCACTTATACTTTTAAGTAAGGATTAGAGCAAGGCAGTGCAACTGACATTTTGGCTTTTTCTTTGATTTGCAGCCTTATTAGAATAATAAAAAAACATGATTTATAATACCATGCCATTGCTTAACAATATGCAGATTAGTATGAGGGTATAACATGGCCAGTGAGGGCATTACCAAAGTTTTAGGAATTTATGCAATAATGAACAATTGTATATGAATAATATTTTACCTATACAAATTTAACCAGAAACAGGTTAGAAAATCCCTTTTGACCACTAATACTTCCCAAACACCTCCTATGCAATAGTTTAAACTATTTTAGCACCTTATTTATACAAGGTGAAAGAACAAATTATTTGTAACAATTTTTCCCTTAACAGTGAGAGGGCTTGTTTTCTAAAATAAAGGATAATGTCTACATAAACATAAATGAGGATATCATTCTGATGTTCATGTTATTTTAACAGGGAAAAAACTAAACTAGTTTCGTATGAGTAATCAGCTCAACACAAAAGCTTCCTTTTTAAAAAATATATGATATCAGCCTGCTTCCTTCTAGCAGCAGTATTCATGAAGGGGAAAGAGACAGGGATACTACAAAATAATGGAAGAAATTTATGCTTGGGTTTGTAATATAGCTAGGCATCTACATACTTGAACACACTAATGATTACACCACAATATACCCCAAATCTCATGGTCAAATTCAGCACTGCTTTCAGAAGTCAGAAAAGTTCAAGTTTGAAATATAATCAGCTGTTTATATTTAAGGGATTTATATCCAGGAAAGGACCAAAATTTCTCAATATTATTCATTCCCAACTGTTAAATAATGCCAGGAGTGTGTTTGTCCACAAAATTAAATTATGGTTTCTAAAGACTAGTTCAGAATTCTTTTTATTTAAATGCTACTTTCTTTTTAAAGGTTGTACACATGTCATTTCTTCTATGAAGACTTCTTAGGTCATTCTTTATTGCTCTGCTTTTTAAATTCTTTCAGCATTTTTATTCCTTCATTATGACTATTTCACACTATGACCTGGTAGAAGTATTTTCTAACTAGAATATAAACTGTTTTAAGCTAAGAACTAGGTTTCTCTATTTATGAAAGCATTTACTAACAGAAATAGTTTGATTGACATTAACAAAACCACTACAAATTCAGATTCTTTCACATACTGAGAAAACACATGGCCAAATAACTAAAAGCCAGATTCTTTGAAATTCAGGTAATCAAATTATAAAGAAAAAATCTATTTATATTTTTTACTAAACTTAACAGATTTCTTAAATAGAATGTTTGAAGTATTAGCATATTTCTAATTTTATTATAGTTTGTATAAATGTTATTATTACCACATATGCTGCTCAATTACCTAACCTATCTAATTAGGAACTTTAAGAGGAATTTCAAGAGTATATTTACAATACTAGCTTAATTTATCATATGGTTATATAGATTAAGGAAAAATATACCCAAGAATAAAATTGCATTGGTTCAATTAAAAATTTATCATAAAATTCCTTTATCAGATATTGAAAACAAATCTGTCTTCATAATATCTTAAAATATAGATGATTATAAAAGAACATTGACTATCAGGTTCTAGAAAATACACTGCAATTGTTTAATTTGTCCCAAGTCTAAATCCAGGACAACTTTCCCTTATCGCTCAAAGATCTTTAATTTTGCTTATTAGCAATTTGGTAATTTCTAATTTGGTGATTAGATTTTATTCAGTTATTACTATCCCAAGATTATTTATATATTAATAATGATTTGATTATTACCACTGCGAAGGTAATATTAACAAACATAGCCTATATTATAGTATTTCTATGCTTAACATTTCTAACCTCCAGGCCCAGTAAAAAAAGAATTCCAAACCACATCTTCCCATATCTTTCTTTGCCTTGCCCTCATCTATACCCTTTAGGTGGTTGAGCCTTAAGGTAGGAATTGGTTGCACAGACAGAAAGATATCTAGCTTGTTGAGTTTGGATTTGAAAGTTTTAGGTGAGGGCCAAGGAATTGAGAGTTCCTATGCTCTTCTTTTAACTATTTCCAATTATTAGACATATTTTATTAAAAGCTGTGACCAAGACCATTGGAAAAGATCTTTGCTTTTTCCAGAAGCAGTCCTTTGGCAGTTTTCTGCTGCCTTAAGGAAATTCCAGTGAGAGTTTCTTTCTAATGTCCCAGCTTGTTTACAGTAATTACAAAACTAAGGTTTTGAACCTTGCTATTCAGAAAGTTATTTTTCTTTTTACTCTTTTGCTTCAGAAGTATCTATTTATAGCAGGCACCTAATTATTTCTAAGCTGTTCAGATAGAGCTCTGCATAAATTTTCTTATTAATTTCTATTACCAATGTATATTCTCATTCATAGATATGAGAATATACATTGAAATGCATACAGACACAAATAGAAAATTAGTTACTCAAAAACAAACACAGAAATCCTTTTGAGAGGGACAAATAAAGGTTTGAATATATTATCTTATTCCATTTGTACCTTTTTGTGGAACAATTCTAACTGTAAAATCTTTACCTTTTACTATTATGGTAGTATCTTCTTTTTAAATCACAGTGAGGCCAGATTATGTAACAGAAATAAAACCTTTTTTATAGACTCATAACCAAATCTTTTCAATTTTCAATACAGCCCAAAAGCTTCCCTTTTTAAAGGAATTTCTGTAAACAGTAACCACTTACAAACTGGTTATCTATACAGTTTGTATTGGTTTGACCAATACAAATGCAGGAACACACTGATAACAAAATTGAACACACCAGCCAACAAACAGGCATCAAACACTCAACACACCAATTTAGCAATTAAACAAACATCAACTTTTACTCTACCCAGGTAGCACATTGGCTAATATTTAAGCAGGCTTACTTAACTTCATTAAATACAAATCACGGGATTACTCATTTTCAAGAGTATAACCAATAGACAAATTTAAGCCAGGGCCTCAAACTGTGTACAGAATACACACTGAGAACATCAATTAACAATTAAACAGACATAGAACACTTATCACACCAATTTAACAATTGACCAATACCTAGGTAACACACAAGGCCTACTTAATTTCATAAAGCACCATTTAATTGTTGGATTAAGTCAGAGCTTCAAATCCTGTACATTACAGTACCCCAAATCAAAAGGTATAGAGGTCTGAGCCAAGGGGATCATTCTGGATGCAGGACCCAGGCCTAGGTCAAAGGGACACAGACCACCTATTTACTTCCTGATCCGTTCCTACTTTGATGGCTCACTCACCCAGTCAGACCCAAAATCATAAGATATAGAGATCAGAGCAAAGGGGATTCTTCTGAAAGCATGACTCAGACCTAAATCAAAGATGACTCAAACCACCTTATTTACTTCCTGATCCACTTTTACCCTGATGACCCACTCACCCAGTCAGAACTGAAAATGGTTTCTCTCTTTGAAGATTTCTTAAGGTGCCAAAAATTGCTGGAGTGCCGGCAGAACAGAGAAACCCCAGTGGCAAGCCTCTAGATGAAATTCAGTCCAGCGGCCACAAAAAGCTCTGTTACCTGTCTCACCTGCTCTACTGGGGCTCCAGAGATTCAGGCATTTGTACCAGAGGGTCATCAAATTGTTAACAGACAAAAGCTATGGATTCTTTTGCCCAATGCACTCAATAACCAATTCCTGAGACATCAGGGTTTCAAAGAGAGAAAGAGTTTATTACTACACATGTAGCAGGAGTACTGACAGCCTAATGGCCCAAAATCTGTCTCCTCAAGTTTAGGGGGTTCAAAGTTTTTAAGTATTTTTGGCAAGAGGAGAGAAGGTCATTTCAGATAGTAATTTCAAAGCAGAAAAGGGAAAAAGTGTTATCATTATCATTTCAAGAGGAAAACATAAATGGAAAGGAGAGGAAGCAGAATTATCACTTTGGTACTAAAGGTGTAAACTAAAAGGAGCAAGCAGTTAATGGCCAACTTCATTTGCATTAGGGCCTTTGCCCTACAGGAGAATGACCTGCTCTCACAGCCACAAAGGCACAGGACAAGAGCTTTTTACAATTCAGAGATCTCAGGTATTTCCATGTCTACTCCAACATTCCAGAAAACAAAAAGGAATTTTTATATAATGATTCACTGATCAAAATCATCCCTTAAATCCTGATTTCTTGTCTACAGAGAGTAATGACTGGAAGGACTTGGGGTATATTTCCCAAATCTCAATAATCCATTAAAATTTTCTTCATAATCATTTACTGCCCATTCAGTATGTGGAAAGCAAACATCTGACAAATCTTAGAAAAGAGGGCCAAATGATAACTATTTTGGATTTCAGACATTTTAAATAATCTTTGATTTCTTTATCAAAGCAAAATAGTGCTTTTTTAAAACTATAACAATATTGCACAGATCTATATTATGGAATAATATTTATTATATCTTTATTACTGAAACAAAACAAATAAACAGATAGAAAGAAACATTTTTTCACTAATTTCTTTTAATAGAAAAAGGATATTTTTAAAATGCCAGTTTCCCAATGCTTACCCAAATTATTGTTCATTATCACTTAGCACTGATTTGAGAAAAAAAATTACATCGATTTAGATTTCAAATTATGTTAACATGAAGTGTTTATTCAGAGCCTATTCACATCTTTTTTCTTAAACAATTGATCATGGGGAAGGCCAGTGTATAAAATGTAGAAATTATTTTGCCTCTTTCGAGGGAATAGCTGAAATTGGGTGAGAGGAGATGTAGGGAATAGAGCCACAGTAAAAGGTGACATAAATCAAGAGAAAAGAGCATGTAGAAAAGTCTCTGAGATGGCCCTATGTGGAGCAGACCTTCAATTGGAGGCAATGATGAAGAGTTTGGAGGCCAGTTTGAACACAATGGGGGTGACATTGGACCAAGAAGAGTCTATGCTAACTTCACCAGTGGTGGGACATCAAGAAAAAGTCATCAATTACATTAGCACTGAGCAAATCTAATGTGAAAGTATTAGAGGTCTGTTATTGAGTTGATAAAGCCTCCAGTGTAGGAATATATAACTAAACAGATATACAATTTCCTTGATATGGCTCGAGCATATGCATTGGGTTGGAAATGGCAATATAATTGTCCTAAGCTGTGGTGGCCAACAATTAACATGCAGAGAAGAAGAACTGAACTGTGCAACCAGCAAAGGAGTTGCTCTTGTTTTCAGAGAAGCAGGCCACTAGGATCTTTGGGGTATAGACAGGAAATACCAGAGATCCAGTGAACTCAGGTTTCAAGTGGAAAAATTCATAAGCATGTGGACCCTAGAGTCACTGCAGATCCACACTATTAGAGAGCCACTCACATAGGTTCCTGGGATCAACCCAAGGAACACAACAAATTAGTCAACTGCCACAGAAGGTCTGTGGTGAAGTCCACCAGGACATAGTCAGTCCCCTAGTGATTGTTTTGATCTCCATGGCTAAAAGAGACCTCACTATAAAAGGAGTTGAGGAATGTGTTCTTTCTATAGTGATCAATTGAATGTATTCTCCAGGACAGGTACATGTGAGTGGCCAAGACAAGTGGAAATAAAGGGAGGGGAAACCTGAGATAGTATCCTGCATTATCGGGGCAGATGAAGGGAGATCTCTGAGTTTCAGTTCTTTTTGACAAGATGCTTTAATACCAGGAATGTCATAATGCTGCAGGAGTCAATTCATTTTTCAGGCAAGGTTATAGGTGTTATAGGTGCAGGGGCACAGCAGTGAAAATCATACGGTTGTCTCTTAATCTCATGGACTTTTAGTATAAAAAGAGAGGGATACAGCATGAAACCAATCAGATTGGGATTAAGGTAATTCAGAACACAAGGGTAAGGAAGACATTGTCTATATTTTATAACCTCATCTACTCTTTGAGATCAAAGGAAGAAAGGTTTATTTTGCCCAGAATCTAAATTTTCTGCAGCACATAATCTAACTTAACTTGATGAGATCTAACTTGACCTGGATAGATCATTTAAATAATCCAAACACAGGGAGCTAGAATAAAAATGAGGGCCTTTAATCCTGTATAGTTTAATGTAATATCTGGATACATCCTAGAGTATATTAAACAGATAATAAAAAGTTGTTGACAAAGTCCCTTGAGGGATGGGAGAAAAAAATATGGGACTATTAAACTTTGCCACCAGGGAAGTCCCTGATACAGTGTCAAACATTAGGGATGCTCAAATCAATAAGCCAAGCCCTTGATCTTGAGGCTTGCTCTTGTGAAGCTTATGCATGTAGCAGAGAAGCTTAGCTTGCCTCTAGGTATGCCTATGAGTTTTTTCTGGAGGACCTCTTTTGTTGCTCAGATGTGGCCTATCTCTAAGCCCAACTCTCCAAGTGAAATCATTGGCTTCCCCCCTATGTGGGACATGACATACAGGAGTCAAAGTCTCCCTAGCAGTGTGGGAGATGACTGCCAAGGATGAGACAGACCCTAGCACTATGGGATCAGCAATGCCATCCTGACCAAAAGGGGGAAAAAAAGTTAAACAAATAATTCTCTCAGTGGCTGAGAGAGTTCAAATAGAGTTGAGAGGCTACTCGGAAGGTCACTCTTATACAAGCATCAGTTAGACACTGCTACCTATCATAAACTTCCAAATCAGAACCAAAACTATTCCAGCCGTTCCTAAAGAACACCTAGGGCAATATATTAGATTCTACAAAAGGTTCCATGCACTAAGGTAACTTTTCAGAAACCTACTAACTTCCAGATGGGTCCTTCAACCAGATAAGTCCTGAAATAAAGAGAGGCTAGCCTCTCCCAGAATATCAACTAGTTATTCCCCTATCCCATATTATCAACAGCCCCTTCCAATGTGAAAAATTTAGAATGGCCATAGCTCAAATACCCCTAAAGAGTGGGAGAAAGATAAAATTGATGGTGGAGTAATACAGAGAACATAGGGTTTAATAGATGGGTATGATTGCTGAATCGTTATATTGATAGCTCTTTTAATCTCCTGTACCTTAGAGTTGCTACAAGAAAAAACCTAAAATTGTGGGAATGTAACCCATACCAAACTCTGAAATCTGTTCTAAAACTAATTGTTGTGATGTACTTTGAAGTGTATTGCTTTTTTGCATATATGTTATTTTTCACAAAAAAAGAACAAAAAGGAAAAGGAGTATAACAGAGAAGATAGAATTTAACAAATGGGTATAACTGCTGAATCATTATATTGATATTTCTTTTGGTCTCCAGTGTCCTGGAACAGCTAGAAGAAAAACTGAAAATTTGTGGAATTGTAATCCATGCCAAACTTTAAAATCTGTTCTATAACTACTTGCTAAAATGTACTTGGAAATGTACTGCTTTTTTGTATGTATATTTCATATTACAAAAAAACATTGAAAAAGAGAGCTATACATAATAATCAAATAAACAAAAAATGCGAAACATTTTTAGATAATATTAAATTGTATAAAAAATCAAAAGTGGATTTTGGAAGAAATATGAACTGGCAGAAATTTTTATATAAAACTAAGGTTTCTGATGGTTTTAGATCCCTTCTGTTCCTCAGAATTTCATGGCTGTGAGAAATGACTATTAAGGCAATTAAAAATATTGTTGAAGATCAGATATTTTTATTAAATAGGATGGATAGAAGTTTTATAGGGGGACTTTGATTGTTTAGACAAATTTTTTGTCACTTTTTTCACTCATTTCATTTTGAATTTGAAGAAGTTAAACAAAATATCTAGAAACTAAACATACATATATACTCTATGTATAAAACATATCTCTCTCTATATATATATATATATAAAATATATATATACTCTATATGTACCTCTGCATATTAACTTATACAGGCATATAAATTCTGAAATTTTTGTCTTCCATTTGCTCCTCCAAATCCATTCTCCACCCTTTTCTATCCTCCCTTTTGCCCTAGGAGGTTAGGCTGCATTATCTGCTTTAATGGGCTCATTTGTTCACCATTTTCTTAATGGGTTTAGCCAGTGGTTGTCACTGACAGTGAAGAAGATATGCCAGAGTGTCTTTTCCTGGTACACTCATTTCAGGGTTACCACTATCTGGCTATACCCTTGCACAGTGCATTGCTTCTACCAGACAAACTTCTATCCAAATTCCCTCTCCATATCTTAACCACTTGTTCTTGTTTCTCGGTACTAGGTGTGGTAAGAAGGTCATCAGAAATGACCCTACCATGGATTATTGTGCTATTCCATGGGATTCCAGCCCATCCAATCCACATTCCTTTGTAATAGTAGCAGAAAATATTATTGATTTACAGGAACATCCTTATCTGAGATTTTAGTCTTTTTCCATTATAGTAAGAAAGGATAGTCTTACATCTTAATTATATTGGTTATAATTTTTTGTTGATGTTATTTCACACTTACAACCATCTTTGGCCAACACCCTTCAAGTCCATCCCCAGGCACCCTCACAGACCCTACTTATGATAATTAGCAAACCCATCTCTCATCAGGTGTGCAGGCTATGTATTTCCAGAGCATTTCTTATGATCACTATCCAGGTTATATTTGAATATAATTCTCCTTTGGCCTAGAACAAAGAAGTGTGTTAACAGTAAGGATTGAGAAGACACTAGCATTCCTTGCAAGTCAACTACATTTTGGCTTCATGGAAGGTTTTGTTCATTTTTTTTCCTAAGTAAAACTATCTCCTTGTGTTACAACATAAGGGACTACTTTCACAGATACAGAAATTTTAGGGATATTTGGGGATTCAAAATTCTAGTCACCAGCTCCCATACATGTTACCTCTCAAATGTCTCTCAGATGCATCTTTCACAGGGTCTATTTTTGTCCACCTAACCCCAATGCTATCAACCCTTATTTGTGTTTCTCCAAGTCATCTGACCTTCACACTTCCATTTTTCATGCTGAAAAGAGATATTTTGCTTTCAATTTTGTTTGAACACACTATGGAGCTGATTAAAACTCTTCATTGGCACCTCATTGAAGACATTCTCCAAAGTCATTGGTAGGGGCTAGTCAGTCTATATTTTGTCTGAATCTGCCCATTCCACCTGCTTAATTTATTGCTGCTCTATTTATCTCTCAGGGATCCAGCCACTCTAGACATAAAAAAAATTTTTATTAGAGTTGTGGGTTCACAGAGCAATAGGGCAAAATACATGATTTCTGAATTCTCATACACCACCCTATTATTAATACCTTAATGCTGACACGTTCATGTGATATATTTGGTACAATTAATGAAAGCACATGTAATCAAAAGGAAATAAAAGGGAAGAAAGAATATACTATAATGGAATAAAATTTTTCATCCATGAGCTTCACTAAATAAACAGTGACTCTTAATTTAACCATGGAAAATAGTTAAAAGAACAGTTATAAACACGTGCTTTCAGACTTCTCTTGGTCACACAACTAGTGAATTGTTGACCTGGGGTTCATATTTAGCAAACTTTCCTCTGATCACATATCTTAACCCTTACTAAGCTAATCTATGTCCTTACTTTCCTCATTTAAAAAATCTCCTTCAATATGTTACTCAGTGCTGGGTACATAAGAGTTGCTCCATAAATACTGCAGATTTTGAATGAATAAATGCACTCCTGGTCTGATGTGGACAGTGTTTGCATTAATCATATAACTTTGTGGTAATCAATGAACTCACTGTCTGTTAATTTCATTGTTCGTAAATTTGGGAAACTTTTGTCAAGTGGTAGTCAACATGTCTCAAGACTGAATTTCTATGGTCTTTATTATTTAATTATTATCATTATTATAACTATTATGAGCTACAGATAATTCTTGTACATCTACTATATGTACACTCTCTTGTTAGATTATGATTTTCTGCCAGCTTATTTTTTATATAAATGCATAAATGACACCCACAAATTAAACAGGCTTTTTAAAAAGATTAATTTAAACAATTGCATTCCTTATGCCTGGTCTCTCCTTACTTCATTCCAGAAGGATATGTGAGCTTTGTAATTGGTCACTTGACACCAGAACAGCAGTTGGAAATTCTCTTTACATTTGGCACATATCCCAAAGGGATGCTCAATCTTATATGTTTTCCCAGGATTGTTAACATTGGAAAGAGGATGCTGAAGTGAGTAGAAGTCTAAGGTAAGGAGGGAAATTCTGGGCTTCAGCCCAATTCAAATGAAGTGACTATTCATATTCATGGGATTAAGCATTACATTAATTAATCAGAGAAAAAACTGCAGTAAATCACAATATAGACAAAAGACAAAAAGATCCTTAATGTAATCAGATCATTATATAATTCTGTTTTGAAATAAAATAGGATTTTTTTCTAAAATAATATTTGATGAAGATGTTAAGTTCCAAATATCCTCTCTTCAGAGCTCATTTCCTCAATCAATGAAACAGTGAATTAGATAATAACTTGCCATCTTGATAGATGTTTTCATTCTCAGAAACCCTTTGTAGCTCTTGCCCACTATTGTCTCTATTCAAGAATATCTATAGCAGAGATAGTGCATTAAAATATCTCTTTTTATGAAACTAGCATTCAACAGCCCTAAAATATGAAGGTAACTAAAATGACACATTCCAAGTTTCTTTCAATTATTAGGAAAAACTTTCATTTTAACATAGTTATGATATAAAGCTTTGTTTAAAAAATCTCATAATATAGAAGCTTACTATTCTAGTGGAAGAAATGGTCTCTCACCAAATAGGAACATTTCTAAAAGAAAATTCTTTATTTTTCTAGTATAATTTTAAGTCCTCTGCCTGGCATAGTGGCCAAAATAAGATTTTTTCCCCTAGATTAAGAGCTTTTAATCCATCTCCTATAGCATAAACGTTAAGCACTCTGTGAATGAAAAACCCTGGTGAACAGAATTTTGCTCTTCTGTGATTTGGTCTGTAACAGTCTGTGTTACAATCCATAGTCATACAGACAAGCAGAGACAGAGCATCCTCCATTGCTGGCAACATGCCAGTCTCCTATTTTTACTTTTAATGGGAAAAGATTCTCAGTGTTCCATCACCACCCAAACCATTCACTGAGTGAGTGATTTTTAGCTCTTAATTACTTAAAATATTCACCCAGTAATACTAGCCTATAAATATCCATTAATATTTTCCTTCTTTTCCTCAGGGTCTATTTGGGGATCATGCATTCATTTGAATAATGATCTCACATAAAAATATCTAGGTGAATCTGGTCTGTTACCCAATTTCATATTTTCTTCTCCATTTCAACCTTTGTGCTTGGTTGTGGAGAAAATTGTAGAATTAAATATAGTTATAGTCTTCAAGGAAAGTAAAATCGAGTGGCCTTCCAAACCCAAAATGCAGTTAGTTGAATAAATTTTGCTTCTCCATGTAAATCTCTGGAAACAGACAAAGTGAAGAGACATCTGAGCACCCTTTCAAATTCTATATCTCATGTTATCTACATAGTTTGTGATCATTCATGTATAAGTAGAAGACAAGATAAGCTACTCCCATCCCCCTGAAATGAGGAAAAATTAAAAGTATAAGGTGGCACACACTGCATAGTGGGTGACATAGCTGAGATCTTAAGACAGCAGCACAGAACTGATTCCCCAGCTCTGCAGAAAAAAAAATAACACCCAGTTCAACATCACTGATTCACCATGAACCATGACATTGTGTCCCTTGGGATTTTTAAAGATCTAAAATGGCAATGATGGGAAGAGGTAGTTGATGATATCTGAAGTTATGACAGAATTATTGGTCTTTTCCCAGAAAGGGACTACAGATATCAAAAATCAATGGAAGAGAGAAATTTCACCACAGTGAAGAAGTTCATTCTTTTAGGTTTCACAGCTGACTTGCAGTTACAGAGAGTACTCTTTTTAATCTTCCTCATCATTTACATCTTCAGTCTCTTGGGGAATATGACCATGATTTCACTGATTTGTGCTGATTCTAGACTCCACACACCCATGTACTTTTTTATTGGGAACCTCTCATTCCTGGACCTCTGGTATTCTTCTGTCTATGTCCCCCAAATCCTCAGGCCCTGCATCTCTGAAGACAAAAGCATCTCCTTTGCTGACTGCCTGGCTCAGTTTTTCTTCTCTTCTGGGCTGGCTTTTAGTGAGAGTAACTTATTGGCTGTCATGGCTTATGACCGCTATATGGCCTCTCCAACCCCCTGCTTTATGCCCAGGCAATGTCTCCAAGTATATGTGGCAGTCCTGTGGCAGTTTCATACTTAGGTGGCTTTCTTAACTATCATCACCAGCAAAACATTTACCCTGAGCGTCTGTGTGAACAATGTCATTGACGATTTCTTCTGTGATCTGCCCCCTCTTGTGAAGGGGGGCAGATGTGATGTGAAGTGATGTGAAGCAAAGCTATCAGGCTGTGCTCTATTTCATACTTGCCTCCAATATCATCACTCCCACCATATTTATTCTTGCCTCCTATCTCTTCATCATTGTGGCCATTTTGAATATCTACTCTACCCAAGGCTGTCTGAAGGCTTTCTCCACTTGTGGTTCCCACCTGACAGCTGTTACCTTCTACTATGGTTCAATTCTCTTCATTTACTCCAGACCAAACACTAGCTATGCCCTGGAATGTGATAAAGTGGTGTCTGTATTCTATGCTGTGGTGATTCCAATGTTAAACCCTTTGATCTATAGCTTAAGAAATAAAGATGTGAAAGATGCCTGGAAGAAAATGTTGGATAGAACCAAGGTATCATAAATCAAAGTACTTGTTAAATGATGGCACTAATTTTTTTCACAGATTATTTTTCCATGTCATGGTCTGAAATTCTCAGAAATAAATGAGACAAGTGTTCTAGTTTGCTAGCTGCTGGAATGCAATATACCAGAAACAGAATGACTTTTAAAAAGGGGAATTTAATGAGTTGCTAGTTTACAGTTCTAAGGCTGAGAAAATGTCCCAATTAAAACAAGTCTAAAGAAATGGCCAATCAAAGGCATCCAGGGAAAGATACCTTGGTTCAAGAAGGCCGATGAAGTTCAGCGTTTCTCTCTCAAGTGAGAAGGCACATGGCAAACACAGTCAGGGCTTCTCTCTC
>PVIY010046523.1:0-18902 GCA_004026745.1 Myrmecophaga tridactyla | reverse complement strand
CTATAGACTTGTTGTAATTGGGACATTTTCTCAACCTTAGAACTGTAAACTAGTAATTTATTAAATTCCCCTTTTTAATGCCATTCCATTTCTGGTATATTGCATTCTGGCAGCTAGCACACTAGAACACATATCAATCTACTATCTATCTGTCTATCTATCCATCTAATTACCTATCTATCATTATCTCTGGTGGGAAAGCCTCAGATAAATCAATAAGTATTTAGGAAACAAAAGTAAACGACATCAAATGAACTTAAACAGTTCCATAGCCTTCTCAGCATCAATCTATCAGCACAGACTTTCTTGTTGGGGAAAACCTCTGAAACTGAGGTTTTGCCTGGGAAAATGTCGGGAAACATTTATAAATAATTTATAAAAATTATAACGTAATTTATAAACAGCATTTGTAAATTAGCCATGAGGGAGGGCAATAGACCCATGATCTATTTATATGCAACACGAGCTCCAGCCCAGGTAAACACCCTTTCCGGGACAGGCTGTCTTGCCAACAGACAGCTCTTCCCCAGTGGCATCTAAAATGGGGAAGTAGGCAGAGAACATGTATTTGAATGGTAGAAATTCCTTTCTCCAAAAAGCAGCCTGCCAACCTGAACTTGCCATAGAGCAATATTCCCCCAGTCCATCTACAAAAGACAGGAGGGGTGGACTCTGTCTGAATCATTTGCTGTTGTACCCAGAGCACAGTTGTTCAGCAAATGCTTATTGAGCACCTACTATGGGCAAGGTACTGTTCTAGGCTCTGGGGAGTGATTAGAGTCCTTGCTCACAGGGGACTTCCATTCTAGAGGATCAGTCAGCAACCAGCTAGCTGTGGAGAATGTCAGGAGGTGACATGCACTCTGAAGGAAAATAGAATCAGGTAAGAGGATGGAGCACGTGGGACAAGAAGGGGCTATTTTAGAGAAAAGGTCAGGGAAGGTCTTTTCAGCCTCAATGCCCCTTCTGACTGCTAGATCCCACGTCCATCTCCACTTGGATATCTAAAGGGCATCTCAGACGTTGTATGCCCATTCCTGATTTCTACCCCCACAGCTATTCTTTCTGTAGTCTTCCCCTCTCTGTAAATGGCAACTACATTTCCCCCCAGTTACTAAGGTCAAAAACCTTACAGTCATCTTTCCCATGCTCACAATTCTTGTTCAATCTATCAATCAACCCTCTTGGCTTTATCTTCAAAATACACAGATCTCCTGACTTCTTTCCATGCTGTTATGGTTTGAAGGTCTTGTGGACCCCAGAAGATCATGCTCTTAAAGCAAATCCATTCCTGTGAATGTGAACCCATTGTAAGTAGGATCTTTTGGTGAGTAAGATCTTAAGACATGACCTACCTCATTTAGGGTAGGTATTAATCCTCTTACTGGTGTCCTTTATAAGAGAATGAAATTCAGAGAGAAAGACACAGAAGCTGAGAGACCTAGCCAGAGAAAAAGAGAGAAAGCCACTTTCAATGCTTTTGGGAAGCAATGAAACCCAAAAGAGAAGGGAGAGACCGGCAGATACTATCACGCGATTTGCCATGACAGAGAAATCCAGAATTGCCTATACCTTGTCTCTTCAGAAAGAAGGTATCATCTTGATGATGCCTTGATTTGGAGGGTTGCATGACCTCAGAACCGTAAGCTTATAAATTAATAAATTCCCATTGTTAAAAGTCAGCCCAGTTCCAATATAAGGCATTTCAGTAGCTTTAATAAACTAAAGCAACCCCTTCTCTTACCACTCTGGCCCTATTCCCCATCATTTCCCAGCTTGATTTTTGTTGCATTCTCATACCTGGTCTCCCTGCTTCTGCCCTTGTCCTTCTAAAACCACCTCCAGCACAGCAGTCTTAAATCTCGTCAAATTACTCCTCTGCTCAAACCCTCCATCGGCTCCAGTTCCTCTCAGATCAACAGCCAAATGTGGGTACAATTCCTCCTCTCCCTTCTGCACTTACTTCATATTCCTTTCCTCCTTGTTCACTCCCCTTAACCTCCTTGCTATTCCTTAAACATGGCAAGCTCACTCTTGTTTTAAGACCACTGTGTGGAATATTCTCCCCTCAGTTATCATTTTGGCTTGCCCCCTCATTTCTTGTGGACCACTGCTCAAACTACATCTTCCTGGACAAACTTTCACTGATGACCTTTTATAAGACCCCATCCCTTCCTCTCATCCCACATCAGTCCTCTCCATCTTCTTCTTGATTATCCTCTATAACACTTCTCACCATTTGCATACTGTTGATAAATAGGACCTCTTGGCTTTGCTTTCTTTTCTTCCCTGTGGAGGTATTAAGATATTCTATTCGCATGCTCATTTCACAAATAAAGAAATTGAGGATTTGGAAGATTGTGGAAGTTGTCTAAGTGTCTTAGAAAGTGACAGGGCAGTAGTATCTGTACTTGTCTAATGCCAAAGCCCATGGTCATTCGCTTAACAACTCTACTGCCTTCTAGTGACAAGCTTAATAAAGAGATAGGCGGAAAACTTTCTTTGATGACTGTTTGAGTTTGCTAGCTGCCAGAATGCAACACACCAGGGATGGATTGGCTTTCAGTAAAAGGGGATCTATTGATTTAACATATAGTTCTTCAAAGGAAGGGCAGCCAACCCTCAACCGAGGTTCTTTCTTATGTGGGAAGGCACAGGGTGATCTTCGCTGGCTCCCTCTCCAGGACTCCGGGCTCCAACACCTTTCCCAGGGGTGCTTCCTTTCTGCATCTCCAAAGGCTTGGGCTGAGGTGCAAGTGCTGAGATGAGCATGCTGAGCTGCTTGGGCTGGCTCTCTCATTTAAGCACCAGCCAATTAAATCAAGCATCATTCATTGCAGCAGGCATGCCTCCTAGCCAACAGCAGATGTAATCAGCAACAGTTGAGGTTCACATGCCATTGGCTCATGTCCTCAGCAATAAAACTAGGCACCTTCACCTGGCCAAATTGACATCTGAATCTAACTACCACAAGGACCAAAGCCACAGGTGGCTCAGAGACAGTGATGGTCACAGGACATTCTGAAACCAAGAATGAATCAACCAAAGGGAAGCCAGTGCTGGAGAAGCATGGAAAATATGCTTTAAAAGGGGCTGGATTGCTTTAGGATCCCAGAACCCAGAAAAAAAAATTGTGGATTTTTTTGTGATAGCTATTACAGATTTCTAAGTAGATTAGCAATATAAAAAAGAGTTTTAAAGAAAGGTTAATATGGTGGTATTTTAGTTTCCTAGGCTGCTTAAAGCAAATACCATAAAATGAGTTGGATTAAACAATGGGAATTTATTAGCTAACAGTTCTAAGGCTGAGAAAATGTCCAAATTGAGGCATCATCAATATGATGCCTTCCTCCTGAAGACCAACTGTGCTGATCCTTGGCCTCTCTGTCTCATGGGTGCAAACTTACACTCTTGGATGGCTCAGTCTGGGGTAGACCAGCAACCATGTCATGAGGACACTCAAGCAGCCCCATAGACAGGAACAGAGGCTTCTTCACACAACAAGACCAACTTGCCAGTCATGTGAGTCAACTGGGGCTTTTCTAGCCACATTCAAGGCTTCGGATGATTGCAGACCCAGGCAATGTCTTGAGACATTCCTGAGAGACCCTAAGCCAGAACCACAGCTAGGCTGCTCCAAAAGTTGTGACCAAGTCTTCAAGACCTTGTATTAGGCAATGGATTCTCAGACTTTACACCAAATGTAAGAGCAACAAAATGGAAAAAAAAATAGATATATTGGATTTCATTAAAATTAAAAACTTGTTCATCAAATAGCATCATCAAAATAGTGAAAAGACAAAGTACAAAATGGGAGAAAAAACTTGGAAACCATATATCTGATAAGGATTTACTATTCAGAATATATAAAGAACTCCTGCAACTTAACCACACACACAAAAAAACCAAACATACCAATTAAAAATGGGCAAAGGACTGGAATAGACATTTCTCCAAGTAAGATAAGCAAATGGCCAAAAAGCAAACAAAAAGATGCTCAACATCAATAAACATTAGGGAAATGCAAATCAAAACCACAGTGAGATTACACTTCACACCCACAAGAATGGCTAATATTTTAAAAATGTAAAATAACAGTGTACATGCAAAGAAATAGGGACCATTGTACATCATTGCTGTGAATGTAAAATGGTACAGGCACTATGGTAAATAGTTTGGTGATTCCTCCAGAAAGTAAAAATAGAACTACCATTTGATCTGGCAATCCTAATTCTAGGTATACACATAAAATAATTGAAAGCAAGGACATGAACAGATATCTGTGCACCAATGTTCACAGAAGCATTTTTCACAATAGCTAAAAAGTGGAAGCAACCTAAATGCCCATCAACAGATGAATGGATAAACAAAGTGTAGCATATACACACAATTGAATATTATTCTACTGTAAAAAGAATTGAAATTCAGATATATGCTACAATATGGATGAATTCTGAAGATATCATGTTGAGTGAAATAAGCCAGACACAAAAGGACAGGTATTGTATGATTTCACTTATATGAAATAACTAGACTATGCAAATTTATAGAGATAAAAAGTAGATTACAGGTTACCAGGGCCCCCAGAGAGGGAGAATGGCGAGTCAGTGCTTATTGGGTGCAGAGTTTCTGTTTGGGATGATAGAAAAGTTTTGGTAGTGGATAGCAGTGATGGGAGCACATTATTGCAAATATAATTAATGCCAACTGAAGAGTATGTTTGAAGGTAGTTAAAATGGGAAATGCCATGTTGTGTATGTTACCACAATTAAAAAAGAAGTCATGACCAACAGAAACTTGGGTCATAGAAAAAACTTATTGGTGTTTTAAGTCATTAAGTTTTGTGATAATATTTTTAAGCAACAATAGATAACTAACCCAATTAGTCTTCCTTTTGGAGAAAAAAATGCGCTTTGTATAGGGGCATCTCAATCTGTCCTTGGTGGGCATGAGGATACCCTGCTGATATTTCCTGTAATGATGAATGGCCCAGCTGCTGGGCTCTGAACCCAGCACTCTTCACACAGACGCCATGCTTTCCATAGGATGCTCTCAGGCCCATTTTGGCAAGACACAGTCTCTTCTGGTAGGTGACTTGCTTGCAGAATCCCCATTGGTCTGGTCAAAAATTTCCTTAGAGCCAGGCTGCAGTCAGAGACTCTATATATCCAACCCTCTTTTCTTTCCTCTTTCCTTCCCAGGGGTCACTGCCAGCTTGAGACCACATTAATATTAGCTTTGGTATTTTCTTAGCTGCATTCAGCCAAGCATTGACACCTGGGTTGAGTTTCTTCCCTGGCAGAAAAAACCAATGTGGTCCCTGCTAACTTGGGCCTGGCTGTGGAACCAGCAATTGAGGTGAGTGAATCCAGCTGGACCTGGATGGTGGGTGGTTTGAGAGTTCTGACACCTGACATCTCAGTTCTCACCACAACTCCTTTTCTTTTCATGTCCAGTGAAGCAGTGTCTAAGCTGATACCTCTGGATCCAGGCTTTGTTCCTCAAATACATACTCAAAATTCCCACCATGGCGTCCTTTTAAATACAAACTCCTCAGCAAAATCCACTGCTCCACCATTCCACCTAATCTTGCACGTTATTTCTTATACTCACAGCATCAAGCAGTCATATCAACCCAGTAAATGTTTTCAGCAGACCTGTTTGTGTGCTTCCAAGATCCTCTCTGGAATGCTCCTCTCCTGACACTCTACCACGGAGGCTCCTACACACCTGCTGAAACCCCGTTCCTCAGTCTCCTCGTCTCTGCTACCTGTTTATTCCTCACCTGCTGTCTTGACCACCTGCTGGCTTTAACCTTTCCTTCCTGACCAATTTCTGTCCACCCAGGCTTATCTATCAGGGGCTTCCCTCCTCATTCCTAGGGATGTGTCCTCTACATCTTTTTATTTTTCTCTGAGTATAATTCACTTTTTAATTAGAATGATGTATGCAAACGACAGAATGCCACTGCCATGCACACATGGCGGCCACAGAACATGCATCAAATTCATTCTGCCCAAGGAAGGGAGAGAGGGGGCATGCCAGGGGTGCTGCTGAGTTGATGGCCCCTGCCTGGCCGTCCTGCTGGTGATGGGGACACCGCCATCAGCTGGCGATGCCCCTTCCTTGCGTAAAACATTTGAATTCATTGAAGGTATCAAAAATATACCCTGTAAACCAATATATATCATTTACCCCTGCCCTTCCTTCCCATCGTTGTGGACACAGTGTGTGTAAAAAACAGTCCAGTTCCTCGGCATGTCCATTCCCCCCAGGCCCAGCCCGGCCACCCATGGGTCCTGGCAGTCTCATTGGCCGTGGCTGCCCCAGGCTCTCAGCATGAGAGCACTGGGAGCTGGACTGGGCCTCTGTCTGTCTGTCCAGAACCTTAAGTGGGATGAGAGGCAGAGGGATGGCACCGGGGCTGCTAACTCAGTTTAGATTTTGATACCAATGCGTGAAGGGGGAGGCAGTGGCACGGGAGGTGTGTGGTGGCCCTGCTTTGGGTCCCTGGCCCTTCGTTGCGTTGTCATGCTCAGGAGGTGAGTCTCAGGCTCTTCCTGCACGGTTTCCTGCTGATTGCTGAAATCCCATGCCCTGGCCACTCCTCGACCCCTTCCCCTCTGGAGACCAGGTAAACATCCCCTGAGTAAGGTCTGCACAGGGCCAGCCTGGAGTGGTGGGAGTCTCAGTTAAGGCTTTGGACAGGCAAAGTTGCCAGCTCTGGATGAACAGACTGATGGATGCACATCCTGCCTGACTCCTAGGGGTGTTTCCTCTACATCTTCATTCACCAGTGCTTCCAAATCAGCAATGGCTTTTAGCTCCATCCGGGGCTGCTCAGAGACCGGCTGTTCAAGGCTGTGCTGAGGCAGGCAAATCTTAGCTTTGTGTCAGCTCCCAACCTCCCCAGTCTCCAAATCAGAAGTAGGACAGTTTTTTTTTTTTATTTTGGATTAATGGATAGATCAAATCTGTTACTTCATTCTCAAACACCTTAGTTACTGTGTATTTATCTAATGCTTTATAATATTGCAAATACTTCCACATCCATGCTTTTTTGTTTGATCTTTGCTCTCACACCCCAAGATGCTCACAGACAAATATTTCCCCCATTTTAGAGATAAGGTCACCCCCTCTGGGATTTCCCCCCTTGATTTCAAAATAACTACTTAAATATTCAATAGCTGTGATACTCAGTAATGATCATTTTATGCATTTAGAAAAGGAAATGACCATATGGGATAAAATTTGGTCCTGTTTTGACTAATTTGTAACAGCTGTAATTGTATCACTTTTCTTGCATTGGAACCACATTTTTCTTAGGATTTGCATGTGGATCCTAGATTTTGGATCAACTTGCTTTGAAAGCCCTCTAATTTACAACAGCTACTTAATTTCCTAATGCGGCCACAGTGAAATTGTGTAGCAATTTTATGACCATTGAGTAACATTCATGAAGAGTGATACTTTTCTTTTCTTGTCTACTTTTTATGAAAAGCAACAAGCAAGCTGAGTAGTTCCCCTACTCATTAGTAGGGAATTAATGTTTACTGTCCTGGGGAAGAACAAATGCTGAAAAAAAAAAGGGCTGAAGTTCTTGGAAGGGGGAAGAGAGCAAGCATACATGTGAATGTGCCAAAAAAGGAAACCATAGCTTCTCCAGGGGGCAAAATCTCTGGGAGACTCAGAAACATCCTCATTTCTTTCAACATCCAATTCAAGGCCTAGTTCACTTACATATTTTTACTTTTTCATTCTCTAAATCTCTCCATGTTTTATTATCTACACCTTTTTTTTTTGCAGTTCAGTTAACACTTCCAAATATGTGTGGTTATATAAGCATATCCTGAGGATATGCAGCCTGACTTCTAGACAGACATTATTCTGAAAATGACCCACCCTGCTGCGGTCAAGTGGGCAGTGGAGGTGGGGAAGGCAGTGGCCATGCATGAAAAATTACGTGTAAAGAAATCCTCATATTCCTGTTTTGGGCTCCTAGAGGGCCATTGATAAATCCTGGTTGGAGCGAGCTGAGAGGCACTTACTTCGTGGGCCTCGTCGTGTTGTCATGCTCAGGAGGTGAGTCTCAGGCTCTTCCTGCACCGGTTCCTGCTGATTGCTGGGATGGGATTTTTCCAACACCATTTCCGTGGGTCCAGTGGTCAGAGGCTGTGGGCAGAGGGTTAGAGGAGAGTGACTCCGCTGCTTCCATTCTCTCAGCTCCCATCCTGGGATGGAGGTGGGTCAGTTAGGGGACAGCTCTAATACTGCTCACATCTGCTAGCCGTGGTTCCTGTCACCTGGCTTGCTGTGGACACCCCCAGGGAAGTGATGTGAGCCCCTGGTTTCTCTAGGAAGCTTTCTGTGAAATTATAAGGCATCTCAAAGCAAAATGGGTATTTTCACTTTTTCTAGGTAAAATTGTGTAGAGCTCTGCAGAAATTTGGGCAAAGTTAATTCCTCTTAGCTCCAAATAGTTTGGAGACACTTGCTAAAGTGTCATGAGATAATCTGGGGTAGGGGGTGAGGCCACCTCTATGGAGTCCATCCTTGGGGTGCTCCCAAGAATAGCCTCTAGTTCCTTCCCCAAGCTCTCAGTGGAAGATCTGTCTGTCCTGGACCAGGCAGGTAAAAAGGATTGGCAGTGGGGCCCATGGGGGAGTGACTGCCTTTGGGGCTAAACAGAGAAGGCTTGCTTCTGAATTTAGATTTACTGTAGGACTTTGAGCTAATTACCCAACTTCTTAGGCCATGGTTAAAACAAGGGGAAAAAAATAGCCCATTTCCTGGGCTGTTACTATGTATCAGGCATTGTACAAAGCACAGACATTCTGATTTAAATGGACTGGGGTAGTCCTGGTGCACCTTATTTACAAAAAAAAAATGCTCCAGGTGATTCGGAATTGTGACAGGGTCAGGAATCACAGTCTAGATTCTTTGAAAGCCCCAAACAACTATGTCTCATCATCTGAGACCATCAGGGCTTTAGTGAGGATTTAAAAGGAGGTGGTGGGGTGGTTCGATGGTGGCTCAGCAGGCAGAATTCTTGCCTGACATGCTGGAGACCCAAGTCTGATTCCCAGTCCCTGCCCAAGCAAAAGAAAAAAGAGTAAAAACCAACCAAACAAACAAAAGAAGTGGTGCCTCTGTACCATGTCGGACACATAAATGCTCAGTAATTGAGAGCTGTTATTCTCTTTTCCATCCCTGCCCCTATCTCTGGTTCCATTCAAGCTCCACACAGTGGCCTTTGAGCTGTGACCCAGCTGGCATTTTTTGGGTCAAGGGCTTTGATCCTTCCCATCCCACTGGTTCATCTGCAGCTTTGGTGGGGCTCCTACACCAGGCTGCAGAGCCGCTGACCCCACAGGAAGGGGTTAAAGTTCTGGGCACTATGGCTTCCTGGGGTGATTTCCCTTCTCTGGAGGGCAGGCTTTAGAGCCCCTGTTGCCCACGTGGCTGGACAGCAACTCCCCATCCCCTGGCCCTGCCCTGGTCACTGGCAGATTCACCCCAGCCTGGCTGCAGGGAAAGCAGAGGGCGGCTCTTCTGCCCTGTGTCCCCCACCCGTGGTGCAGTGGGTGAAGGGGGATGGAGGGGGAGTTTCTTCCCAGCCTTGGGCTCTCCCGGTCCTCTGCCCGCCTCCTGGGCCCCTCCTCTCCCGGCAGCCCCATCCCTGTCTGCAGACTCAAAATGGCGCTCCTTCCCCTCCCCTCCCCTCTCCTCCCCTCTCCTCCCCCTCTCCGGCTGTCTTCCTGAGTATTCCAAGCAAACCGCCCCTCTCCAAGGTCTCAGCGGCCTCCCTTCTCAGAGTGCCACTCAAGACCAAGGGGATTCCTTTATCCTGAAGAATTTTACCTTGCAAGGGGAAGCTCGCAGCCAAGGAGGGGAATGGCGGAAAGGGGAGCGGAGCAGCCAGCGCGGGAATGGGCCTTGGGATTGGAGAAAGAGCAAATTCCCCAAGATCTGTTATCCTGCACTGCCATCTACTGCCTGTCTCAGCTCATGGCCATCAGTGGCAACGCCAAGGCCAGCTCCCGCCATCATTTCTAGACTTCTCTCTCCAAAGCCTAGAGAGTCCTCTGGGGAAAAATGCCTGATTGTGAGAGTCATGCATGAACCCCCAAACCTCGCACCCTCTCCTCTGCCGTCAGTCAGTCCCCGCCTGAGGGATGCTTCCCTTGGTGGATTCCCTACGCATCCCCCATGGGTGCAGGCTGGTTGCTAAGCAAGGGCCCAGTCCGCAGCCAGACACAAGCTTCTGGTCGCTCCCTACCTGTCTCATTCTTTTCTGTCTTTGCACCTTCGAGTTCTTCTTTTTACTTCCCACGTGGGCATCCTCATCATTTTCGAGGAACTCCTTTGTGAAAATGCAAATGGGAGAGTTAGACACCTTGTGCTGTATGCTTGTGTGTAAGCTGAGAAAGACTCTTAAGAGAGAAAGGGGCGTGTGGTTTACAGATACTAAAATTAAAATTGCTGCCTTGACCCTGTGTTCCAATGCCTCCAATTGAGTGAACTGTAATGTGATTTAAACAGCCACCACCATCTGCCCTTCTCAACATGGACATGTTCTTGAAAAGTTGAATCCAAACTGAGATATTAAAAATGAGATGATGCTAGGGTTCCAGGTCCTTGTTTATTTCATAAAGCACTTATTGGGCACCAGCTGAATTCTGAGCCTTGGTGCCAAGAGATGAAGACAACATACCTTTTGCCCTCAAAAGTCACAACCTAATGAGGGGACCAGAATATACTTTCTGATAAAAACCCAGATGGAAGAACCTTGGCACAGAAGACTGCCTCAGGACCAAATATGGGCCTTCAAGTCTCTGCTCCCCAGCCTTACTACCAGGTAAGGAGTAATGAAGACAGATAATTAAATTCCCACAGAAGTTTTGATTTATAGGGAATTTAGCACATCTTTTTGAAAATGTTGGTCCTTTTACAGGGCAAACTCTGCTTTCTTTTATCCATGTTATGCTTTCTAAAGTTTTAGTCAAAAAATGTTAGAACTGAAAGCTCCAAAGTTTTAAAGCTGTAAAATCTCCTAGTCAGAGATTTTCAAACGGAGCCCACACACCTCTGGGTCTAAAAGAAGTTGTGCGAGAAGCCCAATATCTCTCCCTGGTACACCAATTTTATTTTATTTTATTTTTTTAAAACATACAAACACGAACATTCTTACCAACATTCTTACCATATAATTTTATTAATAAATTCAGGGAAGGTTTGTTTTTATATTAAGCTTGAGACCCAAAGTAGATGTCATGTGGGTTTTAACAATATGATAGAAGATTTCAGAGAAAAGTCATGCAGGTTGCAGGACTAGGCCAGAGCATATACCACTCCCCTTGGCCATATGGGATTGAAAAGACATGCCCCTTCAGTTAGGCGGGAGCAACCTGGGACCTGAACTAGGGAACGGACCTGGTGTGAACATTGCCTTGGTCCATGTGACCTGCTCTCTCTCTGACCCATCCTCTGAGAAGAAGCCCCATCCTCACTCTGGCCTCTTTCTTCTGGGCTCAGAATTCTTAGCTCAGGAATTCTCCAAGTTAGATTATAAAATGATATTAATATGGAGGCTCAAGTGTGGTTCTTAGTTCAGTTCTAAGTTCTTATTGTCTAGAATGGACCTGTGAGGAACTGGGGGCCATTTTTTTGCTTTCCAATAAGTGATTTGACCCTCAATAATGGCAATCACCCAGTAGGGCTTCAAAAAAGATACGCAGAATGTAAACCCCATGAGAGCAGAAGGTTTTGTCTGCTGTATCTCCAAGGATTTTAGAGCAATATCTGGCACAATAAATATATATTTTTTGCATGAGTAAATAAGCAAATGTAGATTTATGTGGTTTCTCGGTGCTTGAGATCTTACTTAAGGTTATCCTGCTTGGTTTTATCTGGGTAACGAATTCCTATTCTGGCTTCTTATAATACTACATTGAAAACAGCATGCCTCCATTTCCACCTCCGTGGTCCCAAGGCCATGAGCAAGGATTGAAAGGCATATATTTATCTCTGCTGGGTGCGATACAGTCTGACAATTATGGACTGTCTCTTTTCTGGTCTGGACAGTGCTTTAGTGATATTTTTTTTCTTTTTATGCACAATGGGTCAGAAATTGCAGGACTCCATGAGATAGAAACAGGCCAAAGGATTTTATTAGCCAGCATAGTCTTCAATTGTTACTTTCATTCTGCACATTTATTTCTAAAGAACTGCTGTTTGTCAGAATTCATGAAACGATAACAAAGAAACTTCAGTGCATCTAGATAGGAGGTAAGACCCCCGAATGCCTGCAGGCTGTATTTCCTATGCTATCTGCTGCCCTTCTCTACCATGTGCCTAATAGGCCACTCTCTGCATGCAGTAGGCATGCAATAAATGCTTGTTGCTGACCTGACTTTCTCCCTCTCAGACGTGTGTGGCAGGAGTGGGTACACATAGGCAAATCTTACGATCTCACGTGGGCATCTGAGCTACCACTTACCTCTGTAATGATGTTTACTTTTTCTTCATTGGGATTCATTTTGGCTAGGCTGGATCCCTGATGGGCAAAGAACAATGGAGAAGTCAGACATTTTGAAATCAATGAAACATTCCTTTTCTTGCTATTGATCAATATGATGGCGTCCTGGATGGTTAGTGAAGTGCTTGAGTTGATCTGACTTTGCATTTATAAAGGAGATATCCTTGCAGACCCCCAGGTTGGTGGAAATGAGCACAACTACAAAAGGAAGGATATCAGGTCCCTCTCTCCCTGTAGCCTGGCTTTACTGCTCAGCAGGTTGGGGCATGGAAAGAGTTTTGTCCTTGTAGTTACATGACCTCAGTTGGGGTCCCAGTTCCTGATGGACTATTTCACAGCTTCACCTGTCCCCTAGAACCTCTACCCTTCCCCTCACCCCCAACATCTTCTCATGACCTTGCTTTCCATTTAACTGAGCAAATGGATGAAACCAGAGAGGGCTCCAACAACTCCCACCTCCCTATCTACCCACCCCACTGCATCCTACCACCCCTCTGCCTCCACTTGCTACTGTGAACTGTCCCTACCCTGAGCTAGGCCAGCACCTCTTCAGTCATGGCACCCCCATCATCTTCCATCCTCCAGGACATTGCCCCTGCAATTTCCCCATTTCATCTATCATGATTTCTTCCCTCTCTGTTGTCTCTTTTCCATCAGTGTAAAAAGTTCTATAATTTTCCCTTCCTTAAAGAAAGTCTTCTTGACTTTACTTCTCTTTCCAGCAATTGCCCAAGTTTTCTATCCTCTACAGTGAAACTCCCCAAAACACATACCTTTTTTTCCCAATCTGCCTTTTGGGCCCACCACTCCCTGAAATTTCTCTTACGACGTTCTCTAGTGACCTCTACATGGCTGCATTCAATGATAATCCACAGTCCTCATCTTATTTGACCCATGAGTGGCATTTGGCATAATTGATCACTCTCTTCTTGAAATACTTTCTTTATTTGGCTTCCAGGACACATTCGCTCCTGGGTTTCCTCCTACCCACTGGCTTCTCCTACCCACAAGGCTCCTTTGTCATTCTCTCCTCACCCACCACCCACCACCATCACGCGTGGGAGCCTCAGGGCACATCCTTGCCTCTCATTCCTGCCTGAACTCTTCCTGTCCCTTGGCTTTAAATATCACCCATATGCTGATAGTTACGTGCCCCAGAAAAAAAACATGTTCTTAAGCTTAACCCATTCCTGTGGGTGTAAATCCATTGTAAATAGGAAATTTTAATGAGGTTACTGCAGATAAGGTATGGTCCAGCTGAAGTAGGATAGGTCTTAACCCTAATTCTGGAGGCCTTTATAAAGAAGGCCACAGAGAGAGAAGCCATGGGGAGCAGTTGGGAGCTAGGACTCAATGGAACCCAGGGGAGAAAGGAAAAGATGCTGCCACATACCTTGGCATGTGATGGAAAAGCCAAGGACCTCTAAGGAGCCAGCCCCAGAATGTTACAGTCTTCAAGGAGAAAGCACTGCCTCACTGAGACCTCAGTTTTGGATTTCTCATAACCTCAAAACTAATAAGCCAACAAATTCCCATTGTTTAAGTCATCCCGTTGTATGGTATTTGTTTTAGCAGCTTGGAAATGAAAACACTTCCCAATTTACACCCTGGGCCCCATGTCTCCCAGGAATTCCAGTCTTATCCAACTATATGATGGTCATCTTCATTTGGCTTAATATGCCCTAAACAAAACTCCTTGCCTCCGTTTCTCCTGCTTCTCCTTCAACCTGTCTTGTTGCAATAAACAGAACTCTGTTTTGCTCAGGCCAGAAACCTCGGAGTCATTCTTGACTCCCCTCTGACTACATGGCACACCCCATCCAGTTGCTCAGAAATCTGGCCAGCTTTGCCTTCAAATTATAGTTGGACTTCAACCATTTCTCAAGACCTCCACTATTATCATCTTAATCCAACACTATCCTCTCACAAGGACCTGCTAACTTCTCTGTTTCCCACCTTCCTCATTTATCGGCTATTTTGTACATAGAAGCCACAGTGCATCTTTCTACAATTTAAGGAGATTGTGTCCCTCCTCTGCTCAAAATCTTCCAATGGCTTTCCTTTCTTACACAGAGTAAAATAAAAAACCCTTCAATGACTTACAAGGCTCTCCCTGATCTGCATTTGAATCCTCTAACCACAGGGTCCTTGCATGTGCCATTCCCTCTGCTTAGAACTCTCTTCAGATAGCCGCAAGGCTCTGTCACTTACAGCCTTCAAGTCTCTGCTCATATTTCATTTTATTAGGGAGGTCTTCCCTGACCCACTAGCAAGACAGTATAACCTCTACTCACTCCTCTCCACATGGCCTAACTTCTGTACAATTATTTCTTTTTCATAGTAGTTACTACCACTCAACAGATATATTTGTGTGTTTATTATCCTCCCATCTCCATTAGAATATGAGACACAACAGGGCAGGGCATTATTTTGTTCACTATTTAGTCCACAGTCTAGATTGACGGTACACAGTAGGCACTCAGAAATGAATGCATAGATTGGCTGTGTGCCATGGCCACGTACTGGAACCTGTCGAAATCTCATTTTCTTCTCCGGGTTTCTGTGAAGATTAAATGAGAGGACACGCAGGGAAACACAGAGCTGGCAAATCATAGGCCCTTTCTTCTTATCCATGGGATCTGAGTTTTCACAGGGTCATTTAAACAGCTCATCTCAGAAGCACTCAGGGGTTCACTGCCCCAACTGGGGAGTTCATGTGTCAAAGGAAAATGTATCTGAAATTCTGTTATCATCCCTCGAGAACTCAAGATATAAAAAACAGAGAAAGGGAAATGATAAAAGCAGTTAAGGAAATAAAGGGGTGAGGAGGTAATTCAGAGAAAACTAGGGGATGAATAATGAAAATTAAATGCCAGAGGACACAAAAGCCCTGTGATAAATAACTTGGGTAATTATGAATGGGAAAACAACCCTATGAAATATTTTTTCATAGGAGAAGGTTCTTCTTTATAAATGAAAAAAATGTATATATTGTATGTGAAAGAAATAGAAGTAAAAAATGAAAAATGTCTGGGTCAATTTTTTTTTTTTGCATAGGCAGGCACCAGGAACTGAACCCGGGTCTCCAGCCTGGCAGGCCAGAATTCTGCCACTGAGCCACCATCGCACTGCCCCTGGGTCAATTTTTATCTCATTTTTTCCTGATCATTACCTTTGAATGAATTTCTAAGGACACCGAATGACACCAAAATTTAGTTTTCTTAAGAACATCGTGGCTAAGAAAAGACAAATCAATACTGCCAACTTTATTGTATAGGTTGTCATTACAATATGCTTTGAGCACTTAATATATTCCTACTGGTAACATTAAATTAGGAACCAAGATGTATTTCAGACTTATGTCACGCTGTCACTAGACATATATTATCTCTAGCACTTAGGTTAGTACTATGCATCCCAGTCTACATGTGAGGAAACTGAGGCTCTGATGGGTTAAGTGATTTGCCCAGAAATAGAGTTATTGAATATCACATTCAGAATTTGATCCCAGGACTCTGATTCCAAAGCCTTGCTCCATTCTACTCAACAACTCTCCCAGGCTATTTAATTGTTGCTTTTGCAGTGATATCAGTAACATGCACACTATTCTGGAAACATTGTACCCTTGTTTCTCAAGTTCAAGTATTTCCACTTCGAAGCTGCAAAACATTGCACCAGCAGCAAAGGGCTCTGGCCACTTTAGGTCAATGTTTAATTGTGCTCAGCACACAAAACCAAAGTCCTGACACCTTCATCTGAACAAAGGGACTATCCCTGAGGGTCATTGAGGGATCAGAGTAACTGTCCAGGGGACCCCGTGACAAATTCTACAGGATGCTGGGAAGAGCAGCCAAAGCATATGAAAGCGGCACTGATTGCTGAACGCTTAGTATCTGTGAGTCATGCTCCAGAACTGTTAGGATGTGGGTTTATGCAGAGGGAGGGAGGTCTTTGAAAAAATCATTTGAACCTGGATTCAACTCTCAGCTCTGTCAGCTGTGGGAGTCTGGAGTGACACCTTTGCTTCTCTGAAAATCTTCACATTTCTTCATCTGAAAATCTGCAGTAATCATTCCTACCTTAAGGAGTGATTGTGACAGAATCTGTGCAGTGAAATGCCTCATATGAACCAAGTTTTCCTTAATAATAGCTTTTATCACTAAGAAAAGGTGATGGTAAGTTCAGGGGGGAAGTAGAAGAAAGAGTAGGAAAGGAAAAAAAGAGGAGTCATAACAAAGAAGTTAGGTGATGTTTGAGGCCCCCTTTGCCATTTTTGGTTCTCCCTTCAACTCTCTGTCTCCAATAACCCATATATAACCCCGCGAGGCCCGAGGCAATTTCTTTTGTTTCCATTTATGATGCTTCTGGGGCCTTCGCCTGTCCTCACATCAACTCTGTCTAGCGCCAGGCATTTCCTGTCCCATTCAGTTAGAGCCTGGGTCCTGGAACCCTGGGGAGATGCCAACACACACTTTTTGAATTCATTTTTTAATTCTACAAGTCATCCCAGCCACAGCTTTTCTTAGTATACGGTTAGTGTCAAATAGCTTTAGAGAATCATTTAAGCAGCTTGATACAAAACATATTGCCCCTGAAGTGTAGATAGAAATGCCATGTTTGAGCTGCACTATATGAGAGATTCTCAATGCATCTCCATGCGTTGAGGGCAGGCAACGCCTCCCAGGAAGTAACCCTGCTGTTTTCTAAGCGGTTTAGCCCTTCTACAAATCTCTTCTGGCACTTAGCTCATTGTGCTATTATTATCTGTTTATGGGTCTGTCTTCCCAGCAGAAGACATCCCAGTCTGTCTTCTGGGCTTTAGACCTGGTCTACTTCACTGACACTCTGACCATACGCATATTGCCTAGCCCATTTTTTTTTTTTAATTTGCATATGGGCAGGAGGCACCAGGGATCGAACTCCAGACGTCCAGCACAGCAGGTCGGAGCTCTGCCTGCTGAGCCACGGCAGCCGCCCACCTAGCCCATTTTTGATGCTCAGTAAACGTTGGAAAGAATGGCTCTTTAAATGAACTCCAAGAGATACATATAGAGAGATACTTCATCTGGTGTTGAATACATTTGCAAAAAAGGTTATATGGAAGTCTAATAACATGCATATATTTTCCATTAGGCTTTAATAGCTTTCACAGCACCTCTTTGCAATTGAGGGAAATAATTTAAATTACAGCCAGTGGATTTTCTCCAGATCTTTTGGAAAGACCCATGATCCTCAGCTCTGTGGTTCACAGCCTTTTCTGTCTAGTATCAAGAAAAGAGAAGGGAAGCTTGCAGAAACTAGTACTTATCCACTCGCACCAATTCAAACTAAAAGCCCCAGAACTGCAACAGGCAGCAAATGTTTCTGGGAGACGGGCTTGCCACAGGATGGCCTGGAAATCCTGGGAAGGAAGATGGCCTGGGACTCCCCCTCGGGCTGTGATTAGCTGGACTGAAACATTTCCTGCAAACCAGACACCAAGCAGCAGCTCAAATCAAAGCAGCCCAAGGAATGCTCCACAGCCCCATTGCAGAAGGTAAAGAAAGCAAATAATAACCATGAGAAACCCCATATTTATAATTCATTAAACCACTCTCAGGGTACCTAGGGAGAGCTGGACTCCAAGCCGGTAACTGAAAACAGGAACGGCATTGCCGCAGCCCTGTCCAGTTAAGAACTGATTTACCTTAAGAAACTTTCGAAAGGCCCTTTGCAGATTCCGCTTTCTTGGATTAAAGGAAAGTGGAGAATGACGAGAATCTTCGAAAAGAATCCAAGGGGAAAGCCTGAGTGTTGGGGAGTTCCCCTGGAAGCTGCAGCCACGTCTGAGAACAAAAACACCCGCTTAGCAACCGGTTCCTAAGGAAGGTCACTTGCAGTGTCTGTTTTTTTTTTTCCTTTTAAAGTGACAGGTTACTTCCAGGGATGGGATAAAAGATACTTGTGAGTAGAAGAGCACAGCTTACAGGAAGACAAAGAGAAAACAATTTATAAGGAGAAGAGCAAGAGACTAAGTCAGGCCAGGGAGCTCTCTGCTGGGATCACTGGGCATTTCTGGGAAAAGACAGGCAGTACTTCAGGGTGGGGCAATTTGGAATCATAAAAGGGCAATGTTGCCTTGGTGGGGGGTGGGGAAAGGAGGTGCTTTAAGATAACTGTAAATATTGCATTGGAGTTTTTTCTGGTTAAACACGGAAGACTGAATGCCTTAATTTATCTCAACTTACTATGAATCCCAGTGAAATGAATGAAAAGAGATATAAGCGTTATGGCTCAAAAAAGCAAAGAAACTGGGAGAAGAGGGGAAGCAGATGCAAGTGTAATGGAGAGAGCAGACCAAATGGACAGCGCTACTCTTTAAGTG
>PVIY010046522.1:0-18425 GCA_004026745.1 Myrmecophaga tridactyla | reverse complement strand
ATGCTTGGTGGAGTGACCTTTTATCATTCTACCATATCCTCTCTGTCTCCAGTAATTTGCTTTGAAGTCTGCTTTATATGATATTAACATACCCACTTCTGCTTTCCTTTGATTAATGTTCACATGATACATCTTTCTCCATCCATTACTTTAGCCTGTCTGCATCTTTATATGTGAAATGAGTTTCCTGTATACAGTATTTAGTTGGGTAATATGTTTCTTTTTTCATTCACTCTTCTAATCTCTGTCTTTCAATTGGTGTATATTTAGACCATTTACATTTAATGAAATTACTGACATATTTGAGCATAAGTCTGCAGTACTATTTTTTGTTTTTGGTTTGTTCTCTCTGCTTTACCGTGGATTAATGAACATTTTTTAGAATTCCACTTTGATTTATAAACAGTATTTTTTAGTATATCTTTGTATAGATTTTTAAATGATTCCTCTATGTATCAAACTATATACACATAACTTACCACCATCCACTGTTGTCATCATTTTACCAGTTTGAGTGGTGCATAAAAATATTATCTTCCTTAAGATTCCTTTATCCTCCTCCATTTTTAATGTGTGTGTTTTAAATATCTATCCACCATACCCTGAGAGTCATATCAGACAGTATTATAATTTTGCTACAACCATCAAACATAATTTAGAAACCTCAAGAGGAGAGGAAATTCTATTTTATTTATTTATCAAATTTTTCTTTTCTTCTTGATATTCCAAGGTTCCTTATCTTATTATTTTCTTTCTGGTTAAAGAACTGCATTCATCCTTCTTTCAGGATAGGTCTTCCCATGACAAATTCTCATAATTTGCTACATCTGAGAATGTCTTAATTTCCCCTTCATTCTTGAATGACAGTTTCACTGGATATAATTTTATAAAATTTCTCACAGCACTTGAAAAATACTGTGCAACTTCCTCCTGGCTTCCAGGATTTGTGATGAGAAACCCTCTGTTGTTCAAATTGATTTTCCCCTATAGGGAAGGTGTCACTTTTTCTGGCTGCATTTAAGATATTTTCTTTGTCTTTAGCATTTGGAAGTTTGATTATGATATGTTTTGGTATGAATTTCTTTGGGTTTATTCTGTATGAATTTATTTGCTTCATTTCTTGAATCTGTAGGCTTATACCTCTTAACAAAGTTGGGGAGTTTTCAGGATTTTTCAAGATTTTTTCAGCCCCGCCCACTTGTTCCTTTCTTTTCAGGACTCCTAAGATGCAAATGTTAAATTTTCTTCTTATGCTCCTACAAGGTCCTTTAGATTCTGGTTATTTTTTCAGTCTACTACCTTTCTGCTGCTCATACTTGGTAATTTTTATTTTTCTATTTTCCAGTTCATTTGTTATTTTCTTCTACCCTTCCCTTCTTCTTTTGAATCCATCCACTGAGCTTTTCATTTTAGTCATTATATTTTTTCAGGTATAAAATTTATATTGAGTCCTATATCTTATATTTCTTTCCTGAGGCTGTCCATTTTTTTAACGGAAGATTTTCTATTTTTTCCATTTGTTTCAAGCATGTGCATACCTGTTTATTGAAGCATTTTTTTGTGATGGTTACTTTAAAATCTTTGTCAAATAATTCTAACAAATGTATCTTCTCAGAGTTGACATCTTTTGATTGACATTGTTTTGTTAATAAAAAAATAAATATCTTTTGACTGACTTTCTACTCAGTTTGAGATCTTTCTGTTTTTTTGGTGTGATGAGTGATTTCCCACTGAAACCTGGACATTCTCATACGATACTGTTAGATGCTGGATCTTGCACAACCTTTCTGTTTTAGCTATGGTTTCTGGCATCACTCTAGTAGGGGAAGGGGCTGCATCACCTCCTTACTGCCAGGTGGGGGTGGAAGTCCAGTCTCCCCACATATTTCTGCTGATGCTGTAAGGGCAGGTGCCTCACTACCAGCCAGAGAGGACAGAAGTCCCAGCTCCCTGATTGGCCTTCAGCAGTGCTGTCCTGGCAGGGTGTCAGAGCATGTCATTATAGCCTCCCGTGGCAGGTCCTTGGCTCCCCATTTGGCCTCTGCTGGAATGGGTGGGGCCCCTGTTTATTTGTGCAGTTTGGCTGGATAGAGTGGTTATTGTCTAAAAGGTTTCTGTTCTGGCATGTTGACCCTTTCCCAGTCCTTTGACCAGAGAGCAGCCTTTGGCTGGGGCTTTATTTGGGTGCATTCATTGGCATTTCCAGGTTGTCACCTTCAGCTCTGAATCTTGGGTAGATGAGGCTGAAGGAAAACCCAGGGAGCTCACCACTGGCATTCCTCAGGTCCCAAGGTCCCTCACTGGTTTGTCTTTTCTCCTCCTCCTTTCAAGGGTGCACTTATGCTTGTTTGATATATAATGTCCTGAATCTAGCTGTATTTAGAGATAGTAATGGGGAAAGTACATCTCCTCCATCTTCATGGAAGTGGGAATCTCTGGGTTTTCTATTGGACTTAGTAACTCCAGAAGGATGCTGGAAAATCCAGAAACACAGAAATGTGAACAGGTTCAGCTCAGAAAAGCCACAAGAAAAGCCTACTTTCTCCAGCCAAAGACCAGGAGAGGGGCAGCCAAGCAAAGCAGAAAACTTTTAAACAATAGCTGCTCTACTCTAGCCAAACACCACCAAAAATACTGCAGCCCTGCCTCCTTTTCCCTCAGCTAAGGCTGAGTGTGGAACTTTGGCTGCCACTCTTATCAGGCCATAATAAGGTAACCCCACCCTGTAGGGTCAGTAGAGGGGATGTGGGTGGCCTGGATGCCACCCCCGTGGGCCCCTCTCACTCTCTGCTGGGTGGTAGCAGAGGAGACCTCATGGGGAGTCAGGACTCCCAGTCTCGAAAACAGCACAGTGGTCGTCTCTCCTCAGGGCCCTGGAGACCACTTGGGAGCAGCAGCGAGGTGCCCCGTCCCTCCCCACCAGGCCAGTGTCAGCTGTGCCTGGCCTGGAGCCAGAGCTCTCCCCAACCCGGCATAATGAAGGGCCCTTCCCATGCCTGCCCCGGGGTGTGAGCAGATGCTCAGAAGGGGACCTCACCTGCACTCACCTCGCAATAACAAGGCAGCACTTCCCTCTCCCCACTGCTATGGTGCCAGAAGAACCCGTGGGAACAAAAGATTCAGATAAGAGCCACAGTCTCAGAACATAGGACCCAAAATGTCTACATTTAAATCCGAAGGTCTTCCTACTCTCTAGTGGTCGCTCGTCCGAAGAACCAGGATAATCTCAAGTGGAGTGAAAAAGACAACCGGCTAACGTCAACATGAGGTACACCAAAGTTAAGATGAGCTGACCAGGAATTTAAAGCAGTCATAACAACCCCTCAACACACTAATGCACACGTTTGAAATGGAAAAAAAAAAAGAAAAGAACATCTCAGAAAATACATGGATGACATAGCAAAGGGTATGGAAATGTCAGAGCTGGAAAATCACAAACTCAGTCCGTGTGCTCAGCAGTGAACTTGAAGGCAGAACAAAATAGATCAATAAAGACAGACAGACTGAAAACAAAATAGAACAAAACAAAAGAAGTCTTAGGTACTTGTGGGACAATAAAAGATTTGACATTTGTGTCATCAGAGTCCCAGTAGAGTAGAAAGGAGATGAGGCTGAAAATTCCCCAAATTTGGCAAAAGATGTAGACTTATTGATTCAGTATTAGTGAACCCAAAACATGATAAACCCACAGAAATCCATGCCAAGACACATCATAATTATCATAATCAAAATTCTGAACAGTAAATGTAAAGAAAAAGTCTTGAACGCAGCCAGAGAAAAATGACACCTTCTCTATTGGGGAAAACCACATGAACGATGGATTTTTCATCACTAACCATGAAGGCCAGAAGGAAGTGGCATAACATTTTTCATGTGCTCATAGAAAAAAAGATCTATGAATCTTTTTTTTCCAATCCAGAATTCTATATCCTGCAAAAATATCCTTAAGGAATGAAGAGGAAATAAAACATTCTCAGATGAAGGAAAACTAGAGGAATTTATCACTGGCAGATCTACCCCTAAGAAGTGGTAAAGACAGTTCCCTAAATAAAAAGAAATAATAAAATGAGAAACCTCGGAACATCAGTGTGGTTGTTTTAAGCCATATGTACTCCAGAAAAACATGATCTTCCATTTAATCCATTCCTGTGGGTGTGAACCCATTGTAAGTAGGAACTTTTGACAAGGTTAATTCAGTTAAGGGATGTTCTACCTCAGTCAGGATGGATCCTATTCCCATAACTGGAAGCCTTCATAAGCAAATGAAATTCAGATAGAGGGGAAAAGCCACGGAAGTAAGAAGCCGAAACCAATGAAACTTGGAAGAAAAGATGCCGCCTTGTGCCTTGTTGTGTGGCAGAGGAGCCGAGGATTGCCAGCCTAAGGGCTTCAGGAGGAAAATCACCTTGCTGATGCCTTGATTTCGACATTTTCTCAATCGCCAAACTGTGAGCGAATAAATTCCCATTGTTTAACCCAACTTATCTTATGGTATCTGCTTTGAGCAACTTAGAAAATGAAAATTATCAGGAAAGAAGGAAGAACATAAGCAAAATGATGTGTATATGCCATGGGCTTTCTTTTCCCTCTTGAGCTTTCTAAACTATGTTTGATTGTTGAAGCAAGATTATAACACTGTCTGCTGTGGTTCTCAGTGTAGCTTTTAGGACGTTTATTTTAGAAATGGAGGCGGGTAAGGGGAAATCAATGGAGGCACTGTTCTTATATATCACTCAAACTGGTGAAAGGATGACCCCGTTTGTTCGGGATGGAATCGTGTCCCCCACAAAAGACAGGCTTAGGTCTCGGTCCACAGTCCAGTGGGTATGAATCCAGTCTGAACAGAAACGAAAGAAGAACTTAATAATTAACCTTGTTTATTAGTTAAGTTCTGACCAGATTGAATCAGGGCCAGACTGGAGGCCATATAATGAAGGAAATTCAGAGGCATTTAGTCAGAAGACCGTATAAGGAACAAGAGGAGGCTGCAGAGGTGACCAATGGAGAATTGCTGTCACCAGAAGGCTACAGGTGCCAGGGGAAGCCCAGCTTTGCCAACGTTTTGAATTTGGGTTTCTAGTTTCCAAACTGTGAGCCAATAAATTCTTGTTGCTTTAGCCACCCAGTGTGTGATAGAAGCCCTGGCAAACTAAGACACCAGTGGGCTGTGGTGTTTTATATATATATATATATAAAATTTATATATATATAAAATGCCTAGAACAGTCATTTAAAATTCTATACAAGAGATACAGCCAAAAGCACTACAGATTAATCAAAATGGAATGCTAAACAAACGTTCAAATAACCCACATGAAAGCAGGACAAAGAAAAGAGAATAAACAAGAATAAAGAGCATGGCAGACTTAAGTCCTGATACCTCTATAATTACATTAAATGCAAATGCACCAATTAAACACAAAGATTGGAATATTGGATAAAACCATGAACCAAATATATGCTGTGTTCAAGAAATGTAATAACATAAGCAGGTTGAAAATAAATGGATGGAGAAAGATATTTGATATGAACAATCAAAAGAAAGCAGAATACAAAACATTGCTAAAAGAAACTCCAACCAAAACCATTCCTGCCAACCCTAAAGAAAACCTAGGGGGCATGCCACGGTGGCTCAGCAGGCAAGAATGCTTGCCTGCCATGCCAGAGGACCCAGGTTCGGTTCCCGGTGCTTGCCCATGTAAAAAAAAAAAAAAAAAAAAAATTAAAAAAAAAAGAACACCTAGAGCGTTATATAAAATTCTACAAAGTTTCCATGCACTAGGGTAACTTTCTAGAACCCTACAACCTCCTGATGGGTCCCTGGACCAGAAGAGTCCTTGAATGCACCAGCTTCTCCAGAACATCAACTAGTTCCAGCCCCCATCCCGTATTATCAACAGTCCCTTCCAACATGAAAAAGTTAGAGTGAACATAGCCCAAATACCCCTAAAGAGTGGGAAAAAGGTCAAAGGTGGTGGTGGAGCTATACAGAGAAGGTCGAGTTTAACAAACGAGTGTGAGTGCCGAATCCTCATATTGATGATTCATTTGGTCTCCAATGTCTTGGAGCAGCTAGTGGTAAAAATCTAATTGTAACACATACCAAACAATGAAATCTGTTCTATAACTAAAAAAAATTGCTCAAAGAAATAAAAATAACTTAAATAGATGGAAAGACATTCCATGCTCGTGCATAGGAAGATTGAATGTCCTTAAGATGTCAATTCTACCCAAATTGATCTAAAGATTCAATGCAATACCAAGCAAAATTCTAGCAACCTACTCTGAAGACTTGGTGTGTCAGTTTGAAAGGATGTATGTACCCTAGAAAAGCCATGTTTTAATCCTAATCCCATTTTGTAAAGGCAGCCTTTTCTTCTAATCCTTATTCAGTACTGTATGTTTGAAACTGTAATTAGATCATCTCCCTGGAGATATGACTCAATCAAGAATGATTGTTAAGATGGATTAGGTGGAGATGTGTCTCCACCCATTCCAGATGGGTTTTGATGACTTTACTGGAATCCTATAAAAGAGGAAACATTTTGGAGAAAGGAGGAGATTCAGAGAGCAGAGCAGAATGACATAGCCACGAGAAGCAGAGAGTCCACACGTTAGCGACCTTTGGAGATGAAGAAAGAAAACGCCTCCCAGGGAGCTTCATGAAACTGGAAGCCAAGAGAGAAAGCTAGCAGATGACGCCGTGTTCACCATGTGCCCATCCAGATGAGAGAGAAGCCCTGACCGTGTTCACCATGTGCCTTCTCACTTGAGAGAGAGTCCCTGAACTTCATCGGCCTTCTTGAACCAAGGTATCTTTCCCTGGATGCCTTAGATTGGACATTTCTATAGACTTGTTTTAATTGGGACATTTTCTCGGCCTTAGAACTGTAAACTAGCAACTTATTAAATTCTCCTTTTTAAAAAGCCATTCCATTTCTGGTATATTGCCTTTTGTCAGCTACCAAACTAGAACACTTGGAAAAACTAGTTATCAAATTTATTTGAAAAGGAAAGAGACCCTAAATAGCTAAAGATACCCTTAAAAGGAAGAGTGAAGTGGGAGGACTAACACTTCCTGGCTTTAAAGCTTACTATAAAGTCACAGTGGTCAGAACAGCAAGGTACTGGTGTAAACACAGAAGTGTCAACGAATGAAATCGAATTGAGAGTGCACAGATAAACCACCAAATCTATGCATAATTGCTCTTCAATAAGACCCCCAAATCCACTGAACTGGGAAGAATAGTCTCTTCAATAAATGGGTAGGGGAAAATTGGATACCAGTAGCCAAAAGAATGAGAGAGGATCCCATATCCCTATACAGAAATGAATTCGAAATGGATTAAAGACCTAAATGTAGGCTCCAGTACAATAAAACTCCTAGAGGAGAATGCAGGGAAACATCTTGAAGATCTGGTAATAGGGGGTAGCTTCTTAAACTTTGCACCTAAAGCATAAGCAGTAAAAGAAAAAGTAGATAACTGTGAATTCCTTACAATCAAGAGCCTCTGTGCCTCCAAGGACTTTGTCAGAAAAGGTGAAGAGGCAGCCAACTCCATGGGAGAAAATATTTGGAAGCCACAGATTGGATAAAAGCTTGAAATCCTGTGTACATAAATTATACAGCTGAAGGACAAAAGAACAAACAATGCAACTATTGAATGGGCAGAGGATGTGAATTGACAGTTTTCTGAAGAGCAGATACAAATGGCTACAAAGTGTATGAAGAGATTCTCATTTTCATTAGCTATAAGGGAAGTGCAAATCAAGGCCATAATGAGATACCACCTCACACCTATAAGAATGGCTGCTATTAAACAAATAGGAAACCATAAATGTTGGAGAGGATGTGGAGATATTGGAACACTTACTCCCTGCTGGTGGGAATGTATAATGGTGCAGTCGCTGTGGGAAACAGTTTGGAGATTCCTCAGAAAACTAAATTTTGAGTTCCCCTGTGACCTGGCAATCCCATTACTTGGTGTATACCCAGAAGAGCTGTGGGCAGTGACACGGACATTTGCACACCGATGTGCCCATCAACAGATGAGTGGATAAAGAAAACGTGGCATGTACGTATGGTGGAATATTATGCAGCAGTACAGCAAAACGACATCCTGAAGCATATGACAATGTGAGGACATAATGCTCAGTGAACTAAATCAGCCACAGAAGGACAGATACTGCGTGATTTTGCTATTATGACTCAGGAAAAGGCAATCTCAAAGGTCACACCACAGGATATAACAGAATCGCTGTTGGGGGAATCGCTACCCAATGAGATTGAACTTGAATGTGAAGGAACGGACAGAAGTGATGGGAACTGACCAGTGGGGTTATAAGTCCACTGCCATATTGAAGGTGAAAGTGATGGAGAGGGAATGTATAGTGCCGTGGTCCCACTGATGAAGTCACAATTATAAATAAGTCCTCACATGAACTAGTTAAAAGGTTGACAGAGACAATACTGGGGAGTTATGGGGGGGAGACTAAAGCTGCATGCTACGGCTGGCGGTTAGTTAACAGGAAGACATCAACAGAACCGCAGCACTACCGGGGCAACTGACTGGGGGAGGGGAGGGACACGAGATAGGGGGTTTCCCAAATGGGAAAGTTTAATAGTTCCAAATTTACTTTCCTTCAGACCCTCAAGGGACTCTGCCAATACTTTTTCATTATCAGCCCACCATACTCTGAGATGTCTCCAAGTATTACATTAAGCTATACAGAATTATACGTTTTGATTTGATAGTTGGTGAGGCTGTGCTTGCCGGTTCTTTATCTTTATGGACCAATGAAAATTGCCTAAAATTGAGAGTGCTGCCGATTGTACAACCAAGTGAGGATACCTAAGACATGGGTTGTTTATTTTGGACATTGTCCATGATGCCCAATAGATGGAGGCAGCCAAAGGCTCCAGTGACTGAGAAGCACAATGGTGAAGGGTGGTACATTTATACGACGGAATATGGTGCAGCTACGAAAAGGAAGGACGTTGAGAGGCATGCAGCGAACTGAATAAATCTTGGGACAATGTATTGTGCAAAATAAGCCAGACACAAAATAACAAATATGCTAAGGTCTCTCTCAGAAAATACTCATGAGAAAACCGGAGCCTAGACTGTGAGCCCTTAGAGCAGCCACACTGGGTCTGAAGCTGTCAGTGTATTTCTAGGTTCTGAGACGCTGAGCTCTATGGGCATCAGCTGGAATTTCCCTGGAATTTTGAGTACTTCTGTGACACCTAAGACCCAGAAATGGAGCTGCAGCCCTGAAAGTTAGCACAGCTACATACAATAACAGTTAAAGTAACCCAGAAAGAGATCAGGCCCAATTAGAGATAAAAATGGAGCCAGTCAGTCCGGGACTAAGGTAGATCTGAATGTGGGGTAAAAGATGATAGTGTAGGTACTCTAGAGCTTCTCCTACTGTATGAGACAAAAGGTAGAAAGGTTTATTATGTCTAGAATCTACATTTCCTGTAACACACAATCTAAATCAGCCTGTCTGGAGAGCTCATTAAACAACACAACTCCCTGAGTCCAGGACGGGGAACGAGGCCTTATAATTCTGCATAGCTTAAAGTAATACCCACATACGTCTCAGACTATGGTGGGATGATAACTAAAAATATTGGTTGAGTCCCTTGAGGTTCTGAAGGGGAAAAAATGGAACCATTAAACTTTCCCTTCTGAGAAACCCGGGCACCCTCTCAACCACTGGGGACTCTCAACAAAACAGGCCAAGGCCTTGATTTTGAGACTTGCCCTCATGAAACTTATTTCTGTAGGGGAGAAGCTAAGACTACCTGCAACGAGGCTTCCAGGAAACCTCTTTTGTTGCTCAGATGTGGCCTCTCTTGCTCAGCCCAACCCTGCGGGGAAAATCATCACCCTCCTCTCTATGTGGGACATGACATCCAGGGGTGATGTTCTCCCTGACAGTGGGCTGTGACTCCCAGGGCTGAGTGAGGCCCTGGCGTTGTGGGATCAGCAATGTCTTCCTGAGCAAAAAAGGGAAAGGAAGTGTAATGAAATAAGGCATCAGTGGCCAAGAGAGATCAAATAGTGTCAAAAGCCTTTCCCGGAGGCTGCTCTTCAGTTAGATATTGCTAATTGCCACGTTTCACCAACCCCCAACCAACGTCACTCCCGTTGACTCTTAAGAACACCTTGAGTTCTAATTGGAACTCTGTAAAAGTTTCATGCCCTAGGTTTATTTTCCTGGAACCCGTAATTTCCAGAGGGTTCCTAGGTCACATATAGCCTGAAACCCAGCGGGACCAGCCCCCCAAGATTATCAACTGATTACATCCCCCTATCCCTTCGTGTAGACACCCCTTCTCAACATGGAAAAGTCCGAGCGGGCACTGCTAAACATCCCTACGGACTAGGAAAGAAGGAGTTATAACAGAGAAAATAGGATGTAACAAAGGAGTATGACTTTGAAATCGCTATATTGATATTTCTTCTAGCCTCTAGTGTTTTAGAGCAGATAGAAGGAAAAATTTGAAATAGTGGAATGGTTTTCCAAAGCAAACTCTGAAATCTGTTACGTAACTACTTGTTGAAGAACACTTTTGCTGCTTTTTTTTTCTTTTCTTTGTATATATATTTCAAAATTAAAAAAATGTTTTTCAACAAAAGAAAGCAGGGGTGGCTATATTAAAATCAGATAAAGTCGATTTCAGAGCAAAGAAAATGCTAGGGACAGGGAGACATTATATAATGATAGAAGGATCACTCTGCCAGGAAAACATAGCAATCCTTAATCTGTATGCACCAAAAAACAGAGCTTCAGAGTGTGGGAAGCAAAGACTGGTAGAACCGACGCTGTAACCGTACGGCTCCTGAGGTGGCTTCCTGCTCACCTACGTCTCCAGGGACCTTTATGACAGGTCCCAATTGCAGAGTTAATTTTGTTTGTCTCCTTTCCTTGGAAACTATGATAAATCACTTTTACAAGACAAATACTATTTGAGAAAAAAATAGCAAAGCTTTGCTATAATTCATTCCAGGATGATTCATTTTTCCTGAATGTTTTCTACTGATTTATATTGCCAGTTGTTCCCAAATGATTTTACAATGATCAAATTGGCATAATAAATGTGTGATATATGCAAAAAAGGAGATACATGAGAACTCTTTTTCTGGGATATAACCCTGGTTTGAGAAGGTGTTGAGAGCCAGTACGATGGAGCACCCATCTCCCGGGCGGGTGGATTTGATTGTCCACAGCTCCCAGGGAAGACTGTAGCAGGAAACAGTCCCAGAGAATTCTAATTTGGCGAGGAAAACTGGCTGGAGCTGGTAGGGGAGAGGCGGTAAGCCAGAGGACGTCACCTTTAAGGGCCCAGGTGAGTCACCTTTGCAGGATGAGTCATCCTTTCTGCCTTTTGTCCGGCAAGGATGCCACCTGCAGCCTCGGTCTGGAGAGCGCCCCGGGCCGGCCAACGGGCCTGCAGCTGTCGCATCTCCATCTCCGTGCAGCGTGGTTTGGGGGCCTGGTGCCTCCAGGGTACATTCTCTGTGAGCCTCGGTTTCCCACTGGTCGGACCGGCCGGGCAGCCTTCCTGTTCGCGGGGCTCCCCAGGGGGCCGCAGGGGGCTCAGGGCTGCCCCATCCCCAGGCCTGCGGTGGACACGGAACGCTGTGATTGTCGCCTCCAGTAATCGTTTCCTACATTCCTTTCTGCCCCGCTGCATTATCACCCCGAAGTGAAAAAGCAGATGATTTTAGCTATCAAACAGGCCGATTCAGGAGGAGGAGAGCACGTCCTGGTACGACACAAAGGTGAGGTAAGAGGAGAGCGCGTCCCAGTGAGAAACGTCTGTTGTGTCAGACCCACGGGTGTGAATGGCGCAGGTGTGCGCGTCGCACACTCATGCGCCAGGCGGGGCGACCCGGGCGACGCGGCTTTCTGAAATGGCCATCAACTCTCTGTGAAGTGTCCCAAGAAGAAAGGTCCATCTTTCCGCAGTCTACATGATAGCTGAATTCCTGGAAAATTCAGTTTATATTAAAACTATACAAAAATGCTCAGCACCAAAAGATCAAAAGTGATGGTGGCATTAGATAGGATTTAACGTACGAATATATTGCTGAGTCATTAAATTGATGTCTCTTTTAGTCTGCAGTATCTTAGAGCAACCAGAAGTAGAAACCTAAAATTACGGAACTGTAACCCACGTCAAACTCTGAAATATGTTCTACAACTAATTGTAGTGCTGTGCTTTGAAATGAATCGTTTTTTTTTATATATATATGTTATTTTTGACCAAAAAAAGTCGATTGTGATGATAAAAAAAATGTTTAAACCCTCTAGCCTCCTATATTCTGGCGCAGCTAGAAGGAAAAAGCTGAGAAGATGGTATGGTAGCCCATGGCAATCTCTGGGATCTGTCCTGTAACCACTTGTTGAAAAAGTGCTTTGAAAACTATTCCTTTTTTTATTTCTTTGCTTTGTATATATGTTATACTGTACAATAAAATAAGTTAAAAATAAAAAATGAAAAAAGCTCAGTGCCTGTTTGTTAGTTGGCGTTAGGTTCTAATTCAGCTAAACATCGTGGAACTGAGAAGCTGTGCAGCCCAAGGACATGTTTATCACGTGGGCTTGCCCCGGCCTCCAGGGTGTCCAGCCTCCCTAGGCCCCTTCCTGTAACCGCCAGGCACCATCCCACCCCTGGACCCCCTCACACACCTCAGTCCCCTGGCGGCACTGCAGCCTGCTGGCTTTATGGCGCTCACCTGACGTGGCCTGGAGCTTGATGCAGGTCACGGAGCTCTGTCCCAAACTGATCCCTGCACACCTCCTGAGCCGCTCCTGCACACCTCCTGAGCCGGCCCTGCACACCTCCTGAGCCGGCCCTGCACACCCCGATGTACCCTGTGGGTGTTCTTGGGAAAACGGGCTTTTGGCTCACGGACACCTGCTAGTTAGGTGAAGTTAAAACCAAGCCAGACGCACTAAATGTTACCAAACAGCTCTTCCAGGGGGTAGCTGTCCAGATCCGGCATCAGCCATGGTGACAGCAGCAGAAAGCGATGGAAAACTGAAATTGAACACTTTATAAAAGGAGGCCATCCACTGGGTCATGTGACACAACGTCCTGGGGTGGGGCAGCCCCAGGAGCGTGAACTCTGCAGCTCAGGGATGCAGCAGGGGACATGGGCCCTTCCTCGCGGCTCTGCCATCTGGGTGCCCACCTGGCCACTCTCGTGGCAGCAAAGGGCTGGCATGGTCCAGGGGTCCCATGCACATATTGGCCATGTCCACTGCCAGAAAAGGCCTTTCTTCCCTGTAGAAGCCGGGAGAGCATTTCCAGACCCAGCTGGAGGAGCTCTCTCACATCTCATCGGCTAGAGCCAAGGTTTCGTCTGACCGCTGTTCTTAGGCCATGTCAGGGCTGGCATTGTGGAGAACGTCCTTTCTAGGGCTCCCTGCCAACTCAGCCCGCTTCTTTTTTTTTTAACATTTTTTCTTTTTTTTGCATGGGCTGGCACTGGGAATCGAACCCAGGTCTCTGGCATGGCAGGCGAGAACTCTGCCACTGAGCCGCCGTCACACCGCCCGGCCTGCTTCTTCCTGATGGCAGGGCCGGGACAAGGGCCATGAGCACCTGGCCAACCCCAGATCATGGCGAGCAGAGCGTAGGCAGTCCCAGAAGAGGAGGTGAAAGTGCCTAGGGTCCAAGGTTACAGCTGAGATCACGAGCGCATGGCACTGAATGCACACCATAAACTAGAAGTCCACACAGGTTTCTTAAGGAACTGTATTGGTGAAGAACCCCTGCTCTTCACTGGCCACAGCCTGAGAATGCTCAAGCCCTTACTGAAAGCCCAAGGCACTCACCTGGGGTGCAACTGTAGAGGAGGACTAAAAAATCAATCCTGAAAAAAAAAAAAAAACAACAATAAAAACTCAATCCTCAAGATAACTAATATTTTAATGCAAATTTAAAAATTCAAAATTTTTGCAAAAAATCCACAGTGAACAAAACATCAAAATTGTAAATAAAGATGGGACTAGCCAGGGCTGTGATGAAGCCAGGCATATGAGGTAAGCCACATAAGTTCAGGGCCACATATGCCTTTATTTAAATTTTTTAAATTTCCTGCATCATGGATTTTTTACATTAGTTCCGCTTTTTCAAAATATGCTTTATCTTGATCACTGAATTCTTTGGTATCCTCTTAAATTCTTACAAGCTCTTCGTCTTAGTTTGCCAGGGTTGCTGCAATGAATTCCACAACCTGGTTGGCTTGCCCAGTGGGAATTTATTGGCTCACAGTTTGGGAGGCTAGAAAGTCCCAAATTGGCATCTTGACAGGCCACACTTTCTCGTGGAGGCAGCAGCTTTTTGGTGGCTCCTTGGCTTGCTGTCTGCTCATGCCCGTCTCCCTGTCTCCTCCCCGGGGGTTTCTCTGTAAGGTCTCCTGTAATCTGGAGGAAGACACTCCAGGATACAGTTGGGCCACACCTTAGCTAAAACTATCTTGAAAACTTCCTATTTACAAGGAAGTTCACATTCCAAGGAGCACAGATTAAGAACATGTCTTTGCTGGGGTGTGTGATTCAATCCCCCACACGCTGTTGAGAGTCACCAGAAGTGGCCAACTCACACCAGTTGAACGTGTCCTCCTGTTTCCCCTGCAATGAGAGGGCTGGTGGGCACATCATGTGTGCCCCTGGGTTTAAGCAAATGGAAGGTCAGTTTGCCTCTCACCAGTTCTGCCTGCTAGCGTTGGTACTGTTATACCCAGCACCCCACTTCTGGCACCAAATTCTGTTGGCCATCATAGTTCTTGCCTGTAAGCGAAAGAAACAAAGATGAACCCATTTAAGCAGAACAGAAATTATTTAAAAGAAAGCTGCATAATTCAGAGGATCTCCAGGACGGCTGGAAGCCAGGGTCAGAGCTGCATAGGGACAGAGGGTGTGTGCTTCACTCCTCAGAAATGCCCAGGTGCACGCTGGACGTACCAGCTCGTGACACTGCACCTGCCTCATTGCAACTGCCACCGCCCCAACACCCGTGCCTGCTAAACCTGAAACTCAGTCTTTTTTTTGCAACAGCCATAGCTGTCAAAATTCTCAGCTGCTTCTGCTTTGTGACCCTTTATTTCTTGCTCCAGATTTTAAGTCTGAAAATGGAGCTGCCTGATGTTTCTGCTATAATGGAGACAGGCTCCGTTTCCCTCCAAGAGTCATGTGGGGTGGTGTTTCCTAATATAAAAAGTGTGTTGAGGTGCTGGCCTGCTGAGAAGAGGGCCAGATGTCCACTTTGCATGTCCAAGAGATGGGAAGTGCCAGCCCCTTCTCAGCATCTTCCCTGACACCTCTGGAGTTGAGGCCACAGAAAACCACCGACCCCAGCCTCTCCCCCCATGGCTTCCTCTACCTGCGCTCACCCTTACTTCCAGCTTCGACACTCCCCCAGGCCCAAGACTCCATCCCCACCACCTGCCTGCTCTCCCTGCTCAACCCTAAAACCCAACCAGAGCATGGCTCACTCACAGCACAGCTCCCCACCTGCCATTCACAGATGACAGTGGCTTGACCATCTTCCTGATTTCTCCTGCTCTCAGTACCTGCCTCCAATGGGCTCTTTAAGGCTATGCCTCAATTACCACTAACTCCTTCCTGCCAAACTGGCAAGGTCTCCTTGTTATCCTGGGGGTATACACACGCCCAACCAAGAAAGCCTCCCTCTTGGCACCTGGTGCCAAGTTCTAACTTCTACTGCTGTTAGAAGCTGAGTTGATCCCTGGCCAGGAAAATCCCCTCTTCTCTTTTTGTCCCCATGAAGCCCAACCCACACTGCAGGGCCATCTCAAGCCCCATTTCCTTGGGAACTAAGTTGATCTTTGGATGACTCTTGCTAGAAGTATTATCCAGAAATGGAACTAAAATGTGTGTTGATAACAAAGTTTATTCACTCCTTCAGAGATCTGAGGGCAGATGAGTGCAAAAATTCATGGGGGACTGCAGGGGACTGGGGATGGGGGGAGGTTCTGAGTTGCTAAATCTGGTTCTGACCATTGACTGGTTGTGAGGATGTGAGTCGAGACTAAATGCAATGCCTTAATCATAACAAGGCCATTCGCACAGAAGCTCGGCCGGCGGGAATGCTGTGGAATGCCATGGAAAGCTGTGGAATGCTGTGGAATGCCATGGAATGCCATAGAAAGCCATGGAATGCTGCCTCCAGCCCTCCCATCCCACCACTTCTGGGTCTGCATATCTCTGACCTAAACACCCTGCTCCCTAAACAAGTGCACACAGTGAGGTACCCGCCCCGATGCAAATGATTTTGTCAATTTCTGGTTACGTAAATAGTATGTGCTCATTGTGGTTTTTTTCTTTAGATTTTATCTATGGTGAAGTATAACACACATTTAAAAAAGCAATAAATTTCAAAGTATGTTGTAACAAGTAGTGATAGATTAGATTGCAAAGTTTGGCATGGGTTATAGTTCCACAATTTCAGGTTTTTCATTCTAGCTGCTCCAAGACACTGGAAACTAAAATAAATATCAATATTATTCAGGACTCGTACTTGTTTGTTAAATCCTATCCTCTCTGTTATCACTCCTCTTTCTACTTTGATCTTTCTCCCACTCTTTAGGGGTATTCTATGCCCATTCTAACTTTTTCATGTTGGAAGGGACTGTCAGTAACATGATAGGGGAATAGAACTAGCTGATGTTCTGGAGAGGCTGGGCCCTCTGGGTTTCGGGACTTATCTGGCCCAGGGACCCATCTGGAGGTTGTAGGATTCTGGAAAGTAACCATATTGCATGGAACCTCTGTAGAATCTCAGTTAGAGCCCTAGGTGGTCTTTAGGGCTGGCAGGGATGGTTTTGGTTGGCACTTGGCAAACTCTGGTAATTAATGATATCTGGCTGAAGCTTCCATAAGAGTAGCCTCCGGAGCAGTCTCTCGACTCTATTTGAACTCTCTTAGCCACTGACGAAATTATTCTGTCACATTTCTTTCCCCCCTTTTGGTCAGGAAGGCGTTGTCAATCCCACGGTGCCAGGGCCAGGCTCATCCCTGGAAGTTACATCCCGTGTTGCCAGGGAGACTTCCACCCCTGGATGTCATGTCCCACGTAGCGGGGAGGGCAATGATTTCACTTGCAGAGCTGGGCTTAGAGAGTGAGGCCACATCTGAGCAATAAAAGAGGTCCTCTGGAAATAACTCTTAGGCATAAGCATAGGTAGGCTTAGCTCGTCTGCTACATAAATAAGCTTCACAGCAGCAAGCTTCAAAATCAAGGGCCTGTCCTATTGACTTGGGGTCCCTAATGTTTGAGAGAGTATCAGGGGTTTCCCCAGTGGTAAGTCTAATAGCTCCATTTTTTTTCCTCTCATCCCTCAAGGGATTTTGCCAGTACTTTTTTTTCCCCCAATACTTTTTAATTATCTGCTCAACTTACTCTGGGACATATCTGGGTATTACATTAAACTACACAGAATGACAGGCCCTCGTTCCCATTTTGGGCTCCCTGTGGTTGGTTTGAGCTCTCCAGACAGGTTGGGTTAGATTGCGAGTGCAGGTGAGCCTGGCTTTCTTTGGTCTCACAGAGTAGGTGGAGTTCTGAAACAGACAATGTCCTCCTTAGCCTTGTATTCTGACTGACCTTAGTCTTGACCTGGTCAGCTTCGTCCTTATCTCTAATTGAAGCCTGGTCTCTCTTTTGGTGTCTCTAACAGCTGTTGTTTGTGGCAATGCTGACTTTGGAGCTGCGGAACTCCAACCCTGAGTCCTTGTGTCACACAGGCAGCCAAAGCTCCAGGAAATACGAGGCTATGCATACACAGCACGGCCTTTCACAGTCTAGAAACACCAGTTACGGCTCCGGATTAAACGTGACTGCGGTAAGAACTTTCCATCCAGGCCCCAATTTTCTTACAAGTGTTTTCAAAAAGAGACCACACATTATGGTTTGCGGCATCGCCCCACCCTGGGAAAGTCTGACTCCCCCCTCTTCAGCCACACCCCCAAACCTCTGCACTGGGGCATGCACAGGGCCTTCCCTGGGGGACTGGGTGGAGCCCCGGGTTGAGGGTGGGAGAGGGGCCTTGCGGGGTGGGCTGCCGAGGAGGAGCTGCCATGGCGAGAGCACACGCGGGGGCTTCTCAGGTCCCAGGGCTGGAGGTCGGAAACAAAGACGTCAGCGGGGCGGGGCCTCCGCAGGCCGTGGGGGGTCCTCCCTCCCCTCTCCCAGTTTCAGGGGCCCTGGCAGTTGCTGACCTTCCTCAGCCTGCAGATGTGTTGTCACCTGGCTCCTCCTGTGTCTGTCTGTCTGCGTGTCCGTGTCTCCACCTGGCCTCCTCGTGAGGACACCTGTCCCTGGGTTAGGGCCCCCCACCCCTGGTACGATGACCTCGTCTTAACTAATCACATCAGCAAGA